>VZRN01005169.1:1396622-1427097 GCA_013397935.1 Dasyornis broadbenti | reverse complement strand
GGCGCCGGGGGCTCCGCGGCGCCGGGACGCGGCCGCGTTCGGAGCTCGGTGACCGTAACCCCGCTGTGTTTCATGGGTTTTGCAGCACCATCGTCCTGAACAACCCGCGGCGGCGGAACGCGCTGTCCCTGCCCATGCTGCAGAGCCTGCGGCGGGACCTGCTGCACGACGTCAAGAGCCGGGAGCTCCGCGTCATCGTCATCGCGGGTACCGCGGCACCCGGCCGGGAGGGCAAGGGGCGCACTCGGGGGAACGCGCAGCTGAAATCCAAACCTCGCTGGGAATTACAGGAAACGGGGCGAGAAGGGACCTTTGTGTTGTTCCCCTACCACTGCCCTGGTCTCCCGCAGCTGCCTGCACCCTGTCAGACCTCCCTGTCACACTTTTCCTGTATACTCGCCCCAGTTTCCCCGTCCTGTACTTAATTCCTCATTCTTAACACAGCATTAACGACTGACGTGGGTTGTGTTACACTTTTGGCTTTAGCCAACACGTCTAAACATTAACACGTTTCAAAATGTCAGAATTTCAGACTGGCTGTGAGGGTGTTTACATGTCGGCGAGTCACTTCCTTTTGTAAAAACAATCGGCAGTTTAGGGTTAGGGTTAATTGGTTTTAAGACTGTGTAGAAAGAATACTTTAAACAGAATAAAGGCCAAACAAAACAAAAGTTATAAGAGTTATCAGAGTAAAGCATTAACATTCCCAGATAGGGGTTTTGGGCAGGAACAGGCAGAGCTGGGATGACACTTGTTGCCTTCTCTGGCGCTTATAGACTGTTGTAAAACACAGGGTTTCTGCAAGTCGGGTACTCTCTTTTCCTGATTTGAGCCAGGATCAGCCTCATTATCGTTGCCAGTGGTTTGTGAGAACTATTTTAAAAACATTTCAGGGAAGGAGAGACTGTAATATCAACACCACAGACACCCGTAACCCACAGATGTAAAACAGCCTGTCTCAGAGCCTGTTACAATTTCCTTCCATTTACGTATTAACCTGTAGAGTTCTTAATGAAACTTGAGCCATACTTAAACCATCTTTTTTTCTTCTGCTATTTTATGATAACCTTCCTCTGCTGCCTTCCAAACATCTCTGATAAATTGGTTTAATAATTTAGGATGATGCTGTTTCCAATACTTAGGGGAAAACTCTGTGTGTTAGGGCACACGCACGAGAGTGGAAGTGAGCTGATTTCACAGGGGTGAGTTTAAATATATATACATACTCAGCATTTCAAACAGCAGTTACAAATTTTGTGAAACACTGAAGGTTCTTCTTTGGGAGTACAGTGCTCTGGTAGTTTGTGAGCACGGTTGCATTTGGTTTCTTTAGAAATTGCATGTTCCTGTTGATTTCTAATTCCCCTGCTGAATAAAATGCAAAAGAAGAAATTTCAAGAAAGTAAAAGATTCTTTGGGAAATGCTTTAGGCCTTTAATATAGACTTTGCAGCAAATTCTTCAGTGAGGCTCAAATGCAGATGTAATTAATTTTGAGATGTGTATTGCCAACCTCATGAGCTGACTTGACAGTTGTGTGGTTATTTCTGGATAGATTGTGTCTCAATAATCTGATCCATAAGAAACAAATCCGTAAGTAAGGTTTGGTCTGCATAGGTGTAGCTGGAAATGTCACATTCATACAAATACCTGAGAAGTTTTGAAGGATTGAAAAGCACCACTCTGGTTTATTCTAATGGCAGGTATTTTCATGACAAAGGAAGACTGTTGTAAAGATTGTGTACATGTGTAGAGTGTTTTGAGCTTAGCAAATCCAAAGTTTAATTCCACAGAAACCTCCTCTTTCGCTGCCCAAACTGTGGGCATGCTTCTGGGGGCTTTCTAGATGACAGTTTAGCAGTGGAGAAGATACCCCAACAACCCTTCTGGTTCTTCTGTAGCAGAATAACCTTTTTTCTTTCTTTCTCCATTGTGACCTTCAAGACCATGACAAAAAAAAATATTGATGCTTATTTAGCAAAAGTTAATAATTAATTCTGGGTACAGTAAATAGGAACTAACTGTATTTATCAGTCTGAGAGCAGAGCACTCCAGCCTTGCTGCAGCTGATAAGTTTATGTTGTACCGAGGAGCTGTTTCGGACATCCTTACACAAAACTGGGCTCAGAGGTGTGAAGTGCATTATTTCTAACTGAGTTAAATGGAATGGAAGTAAAACGAGGCCTTGAAAAGTGATAATGGGCATTATTGTGCTTAAATGTCGCATTTAAGCAATTTGAAGTTATTACAAAACCCAGAAGGCAGTATTTCGGAACTGCCTTCCCAAACTCCTTTTTGAACATGTCATTGACATCTTTTTAGCTGGGACATTGATTTCTCTGGTTTCTTTATTAATTCAGACTGACTTTTCCTGAAATTCTTTGCAGCTGAAGGACCTGTATTTTGTTCTGGCCATGATTTAAAGGAACTGTCAAGTGAAGATGATGTGAAGCATCATTCCCAAGTATTTGAATTATGTGCAGAGGTAAGCAGTTCTTGGATGCCTTTGCTTTTGCCTGGTATTAAGAGCAGACATTGGTTTAAGGAGGGACAGCATTGGTCACCTGCTTGCTAAAGCACAGACTGTTCCTTCAGATTCCTTCATATTCTTTGATTTTTGCTGTTCTGCTATTCTAATGCTTGATCCTGATGAAATTATGTTTTCCCTGGATTTCTCTACATGTAAATAAAAGGGCTAGAATGCATGTCTCCAACAATGGGTACAGTCAGGGTGTGTTCCTTGCAGCTGAGTATTTGGGCAATGTCTTCCCTAGAAATCTAGGGTTAACCACCTTCAAATCACTTGTGATCAATGTTCTTTCCCAGCATCTAGTTAAAAGCTCAGGATCAGCTTAAACATCAAGTAGACAATGTGAAAGTAAGATCTGCCTCACTGGTTGTCCAAGTTCTTGTTAAAGACACAGGTCAGGGATGTGGGGAAGTTAAAGTGAGTCCTGGGGCCTTTGAAGAGAATGGCAAAATCTGCTTTGATTGTGGTGGTGCTAGAATTTGACCCCTAATCCTGTTCAGAGTGGCAACAGAAAGTAATTTGAAACTTCTTGTTCTAGTTCCTCCAGTACTAGTCATCTCGAATGTATTGCCAAGCCCATATTTAAGGAATGCTGTAAAAGCCATGTGTGAAAGCTAAAGCTGAAGGGCTCTTCATCATCCTTTCATCAGAAAGGAGCCAAGATCCAGCAGTTTGGGGGTTCTTGGTAAATAGAGAGGAAGGTATTTTTGAGGGTTTCCAAAACAGGATCATGTCTTCCTAAATTTCCATAGTGACCACTGTCTTTTGTGCATGCAGGTTATGACTTTAATCCAGAAAATTCCAGTGCCAGTGATTGCCAAAGTAAATGGCTTGGCTACAGCAGCTGGCTGCCAGCTCGTGGCAAGCTGTGACATCGCAGTGGCAAGTGAGAAATCTCAGTTTGCTACTCCTGGAGTAAACATTGGGCTGTTCTGCTCCACACCAGCTGTGGCCTTGGGCAGATCTCTTCCTAGAAAGGTAGGCTTCCTTCCCAGATACTCTTTGTGATTTTGCAAAAAGTTGCAAAAACTCCTGTGTTAGGAGTTTTAGTTCCATTGCTTGAACTTTGTTTTCCTGCAACATTCAAAATGCTTCATTTCAAAAGGCATCTCCATAACTTTTTGGACTGGGAAAAATAATAAAGGGTGAACTCTGTTTAGGGAAGGCAGCTTCCTACTGATGTGATTCCAACCAGCACGAGCTCATCCCAGCTGCCCACCAGCTCAGCAATCCCTTTCCTTTCCAACAGACAGCTCTGGGCTTTAGCCAATGATGTTCTCCCCTGAGGAGGAAACCCCTGCAAGTTCAGGATAACAATCCCACCAAGGCATCAATTCTTGCCAGGCAGTGACATTTCACTGCCAGCAGGATCTGCCTGGCTGTAGATCAAGATGCTTTAAATAGCATCTAAACCCCTCCTATGGTGTCTTCCTGGTTTATGTCCTACTGATTGTGGCTGCACATCTCTCACTGCATAAAAAATAGTACAATCTGTAAAGCTTCCGTAACTGAGAATAGAAATTTTAAGTTCTGATCCAACTGGAGTCACACAGACAGACAGTCCAAGCCCAGCAGGGCTCTGCTGAAATGCAGTGACTGAACTGCACACATCCCGTTGCTGGATAAGAGCTTCAGCTTGAAATTTCCCATCTGCAGGGCCATCCTGTTCAAATATAGTCCATGGGGGATTTTTCCAAGTCTGCTCTTGTGTGCAGTTATAGCTGTTTCTGAATTAGTATTTCTGGGCTGTAGGATTACCTTTTTAAAATGTCTCGGATATACTTTTCTCTGTGGCGCTTTTCAAAGCACCACAGCATTCCCTACAGTTCCCAGGATTGCTGATTTTTACCATTTAACAAAAGTGTTGCCGTTGTTTGTAGCTACCAGAGCAAAGATGCTAATGAGGATAATCAGCTCTTATGATTCGGACATTGGTGAATTGCATCAGGAGTCTTGGAAAACAATCTTTATTGACACATAACATTGAATAGTCACTGAGTATTTGGGGGATTTTTTAGTTTCAAACCTCCAGCACCAGATGCTGAAAGCAGCAGGAGACTGAAATAATGTGGTTATAAAAAGTCCATATTTAAAACCACTCATACTAAACTTAAAACTAGGACAGGTGTTTTCAAAAACTGCACATATGCCCAACTTAAAATACCAAGTTCAGTTATTTGACATTGTAGATGATCCACTTCTCTTTTAATTCCTGCAGCAATCACTAGAGATTGTGGGCTTTTGAAGAGAAACCCAGAGGTGTTAGCCTGGGACAGCTGAAATCAGCGGGCAGGTTTGAAAAGACCAGCTTTAGACTCAGTCCCTCTCTTTGCTGAGACATCTTAACAGGTCCTTAGCAGTTTAAAAGGCCTAAAGATTTAAATCATTTGTGAAAAGAGTAACTTGTACTTGAAGGAGGAGGCTGAAATTCCCCAAACAGAGCAAAGCAAAGCAATGAGGCAGTTGGGTTGACTTAATACAGTATTTTTTCTTGTTCAGGTGGCACTAGAGATGCTTTTCACGGGTGAACCTCTCTCTGCCCAAGAAGCATTAATGCATGGGCTCGTCAGCAAGGTGGTACCAGAAGACAAGCTGGAAGAAGAGACCATGAAAATCTCTCAGAAGATATGTGAAAGCAGCAAATCTGTCCTGGCCTTGGGGAAAGCCACCTTTTACAGACAGATAACACAGGACCTCGACACTGCTTACAAAATGACTACTAAGGTCATGGTAGATAATTTGACTTTGAGAGATGGACAGGAAGGTATTGAAGCCTTTATTCAGAAGCGTAAGCCTGTCTGGTCACATTCTCAGGAGGAGAAGAAATGAGTCCTGTCTTTAAACAAACCTTAGCTGTGTTTTATGATTCTTCACGCAGTTGCCTTTGGAAACTATATTTTTATTCTTACTGAAAGTTAAATTTCTCTTCTTATATATGCCAGACACAATAAATTTACTCTTAAGTATGTAATGTTAAGAAAAATCAAAGAAAATGGGTTTCCTGAGCAGTGAATTTAATCTGTGGTTTTAGAAGTAACTCTGTGCTGCAAAAATCAGTTTAAGGTGTCTCAGGCTACTTAGGGAGTCACAGGGTCTGAGAGAGAACTCAGATCACCCTGTTCAGACGCTGCGCCCCATAGTTCTGGATGAGAATTTCCGTTTATTTTATTAATACAGAATTGAAGGGCTTGGACACATTCCAGAGATGATGGTAATACATATCGTAACGGATTCCAGGACTGTTTGGGTGTTACAGACAGAAGCCTGTAACAGTCATCCATTGGTCCTTATGAAGATATTTTTCTATGAACTGTACGTGTCAGCAGTTTGTCCCCCACAGCAAATCCTGGTTTTCCACTATCAGTTCAAGCACTTGTCCCAGCTCTAGGGAATTTTACTGTTGACTCCACGGAGGATGAACATGGCTTGGGGTGAAGGGCAACCTGTGGGCCTCAGCAGAGATTCTCACTTGGCAGTGTCTTCCCCAGCTGTACTTTTCAGGCTGGTGTGTTAGTTGGGAAGTCCATCCTCATGCTCAAAGCTGGGGTTTTACCAGCACTGGAGCAGTTCAGACGTGGATTTACGGACTGGACAACCTCCAACAAAAGGGATACAGCTGCTCCCCTGGGTAATCTGTAGCAACGCTCCAGGTGAAATATTTTTTATTAATGTCCAAATCTGAGCCTTGAAGCAGCATTTTTTGGCCATTATCCCTCGTTACATTATCTGACATTATTGAGAAAATTCAGCTCCATTATCTGTGTAACTCTCTTTAAGCAGTCACAGGCTGTACTTAGACCATTCTTAGACTCCCCTGTACCAGACTGAACAAGCCCTGCTTCCTCCACCCTCCCTGTAGATCGTGTTCTCTGGGCAACCAGTTTGGCAGCCCTCCAGTGGACCAGTTCCAGTTTTTCCATATCCCTTTTGTACTGATAGTGCCAAAACTTGGCTGTACCCTAATATGGCCTCACAAGAGCCGAGCGGAGAAGAGCAAAATACACCCTCCATGTGCTGGCCAGGGAGTGGTGCTCAGTGTTTTGCCTGCCCTGTGATGAGTGCACTGCTAGCTTGAATTCAGCCAGGCATCCCTCTGAGCCTGTTTCCAGCAGGACTGAGCCCTGCCAGTCCACTCCTCATCTGTACTGGTATTTTGTACTGGTTATTCTTCCCAGGTGGAAGATCATGGTTGGTTTGGATTGAAGTGTGTTTTTGCAGATTTGCTGAGGATGTGTTATTGATGACAATAGTGAATGATACAAGCCTTGGTATCAATCCATGGTGATCAACACAGGATGACCTCTCAGCAAACACATTTTTTCTGAAGTTCCACATTGCCAGATCATGAGGGCTCATCCATCTCAAATAGACATCTAAACAAGACCACATGAATCACAGTTTGGATGGGCCTTTTTATTTTGTTGACAGTAGAAGCAGCCTAAAGTGCTTGATGCAGACTTGGATGTCTTAAATTAGATCAAATTAATCCTACCTGTGGCTACTAAAACTCCAAATGTGGAAGTATCATTTATCCTTACACTGACCCACAAAGCAAGTTCCTTTTCCATCTAGAGGTTCAAAAGAATAAAATTTTCATTTCTGCTGCAAGTTTTAATTTTAGGAATGGAAACGTAAATTTTAATTCACCAATAATTGTTTCCATAGAAATGTGAAAAGTGTGCATCATTTGAACTAGTTGTTTTAAATATATAAATTTTTATTGTCACTACCAGGAAAGATGGGTAAGTTTTTTACAAACGGACATAGTTCATATAGGTTAGGAACTGTTATGAGCAATTAAGAGAGAGAAGAGTTAAATCTGGAGTCCAATAACCTTCATCATGTCCTTTTCAATGCAGTAAGATGCTGCACTTAGACTCTCTTCCCACACGCTGCTCTAAAAGCATTAGGAAAGAGTAAATTGTTTTTAAAAATATTTATATTTAATGGCTATCTTGCAACTACTCAGCAAATCTCAACTGGCTCTTTTGTTCCAGGCTTTTAGAAATAAGTACATTATCTGATTTTTGCAGAACAGTGCCCTTTCCAGCTAACTGCAGTAATAAAATGGTTTCACTGGCCATCTTAAAGAACGAGTGACACTTTAGATGAGCACATTCTTTCAGATATTCGGAAATTCTTCTGCAGTTGATAGCCATCTATACAAGATAGGGCTTGGCATTATTAACTCCATTCAGATCTTGAAGAGAAAAAATATTTATGTTTTAACTCAGTTTTCACAGGATTTGTACTATTTCATGCAATAAAGTAATTATGTAATTATAGAATCATAAGATCATCCTAGAATGGTTTGGGTTGGAAGGGACCTTAAAGACCGTCTAATTCCAGCCCCATGGCAGAGACACCTTCCACTAGACCGGGTTGCTCAGAGCCCCATCCAGGCTGGCCTTGAACACTTCTAGGGATGGGGCATCCACAGCTGCTCTGGGCAACCTGTTCCAGTGCCTCAACACCCTCAAATTAAAGAATTTCTTCCTAATAGTCTAAACCTACCCTCTTTCAGTTTCAAACCATTCTGCCTTGTCCTGTCACTAGTGCTTTTGTAATTAGCAATCATCAGTTCTAAAAGTGTTGGCATCCACAGGAACATTTCCCTCTTGCTCAAACCACTATACAGAAAAGCTTCAGAAGGTTTTGTAACATTCCAGCACTGAACCCTAAAGACTGACAAAACAACTTAATTTTTCATTTCTGACTTGCATGGGCTTTTTATTTTTGCCCACATCTGCCCTTATTATTTAATTTAATGGATTTACAGGCTATGCCTGGGAAACAGAGCAGTTCCAGAATTGTTAATTAAATACTACAGCCAAGAAACAGCAAACCAAATGATAGATGGGGAGCCTTACCACCATGGTTATCTGTTGCCTGAGGGAAGAGTTTGTCCCAAAATAGCAAGAAGCCTATCCCTTGTCACCCCATCCATTTTTATTAAAGAATCTTTCTACAGCAAAGTCTGCCAGGTAATTAGCCTAGTTCCAAGTCACCCTAATGGCATGTGGCTCTGGAAACTAAGTACAACTCCATCTGCATACAGCCTCCAGGATGCAGCTTATCCTTGGAAATGACCAACAGGGACACGTTTTCTATCCATATATACAGGAAGAGCTGGAATGGAGACCAGTCATGATATGCAAGAAAGGAATTGCCAGTATGAATGGAATGAACTGGCTCAGAGTCCATGGAGGCCTTCGAATGGCTGTGAGCCTTTACCTGGAAATTTTAGAAAACACACATAGGCAAAATCTAGAGGATGTGATCATTATCACTTGTGATGTAGCTTCAGGCTGCTCTCACGAACAAGGCAAATGAAAAGCCAGGAAGCAGTGACAAGTAACACATGGCACAAGGTTATTCCTGATTCATGGGCCAGGCAACGACCTGACTCACCACATCACTTGGGGAATATATACCGAAGGTAGAGTTAAACAGAGGACTTGGGTAATGGGCGAGGTATTTATGCCCTCTGTGCTTCACAGAACCCAAGAACAGTTTATGTAAGCTTTTATATAAACTTCATGCAGTTACCTTAAGGCCACCCAACCCAGAATTCAGCAGCCTGGGTAAGAATTAGTTTTGGGTTGGTTTGAAGCAATCTCTTGTACCTGTGGAGGTGAGAGCTTGAAAATATGTCCTACAAAGGCCCAAAAAGCTGGCCGTAGTTAATATTAAAAATACATTACTAACTCATTGGCAGGAGTCAGCATCAGAGTTTTTACCATCTAGCTCATGATTTGTGAGCATTTGGATGGCAGCACAGTGTCCTTCACAAAATCGCTTCTGGGTAATTCCTGTATTGTCATTCCTGTGTTGCCAGATGGGGAAATTGAGGCCAAATGTGCTGTGTCTGAGGTCTCACGGTGAGCTTGTGGCGCTGTAGCAGTGGCACTCAGAATGCTGACACCTGCTCCTTGTATTTCTTCAGCAACAAAGTTTTTGGTAAAATCAGCAGAAATGCAAGATGATGGCATGCCCTGAAGTGACTGCAAAGGCTTCTGAACAGGAATTATGAGCTAGTGCATCAAAGGCCTATTGCTTGACATTTATTGGCTTTTTGATGAATGTTGGGGTAATTCTACTGTCAACAGTTTCTCATTAGGAGCCTGGCAATGTACTTTCTGACCATTATCTTTCTCAATATCACACTGGGTTGCTACAAAAAGCAGGGATTTTATGTAAAAACCATCTATCTCTGTAGCTGCAAACTTTTCTAATAATTCTACATTTAAATAATCTCATGGAAATGCTGGCTGCCTTAGCTGAGCAATAAGGAGACTAGACAAATGGTTAAATTTCCATGAAGACCTAAAGCTATAGGACAAATCTCATGCTGCAACGAGTAGGATTCATTTGTCTTGATTCCACTGGCATTGCATCTCAATTATACTAATTCTGAATTTCACTGCTGGATAATGCATTCCCATCCTGCTTTACACTTGCAAAGGAAGGAAAAAACCATCAGAGCTGTACCTTTCTCACTCTCCATCATATGATGTACCATCTCCTGGCTGCTTGTGGTCAGTATTGGGAATTATTTTTGTCAAACCCATACATTTTCTAAAAAGAAAATAGTAGAAATATACCCTTAATACCATTGTGTGTTTGAAAAGGGGAAAAAAGTTAATTCAGTTTTGATGTACCCAACTGTGGTAATTTTCATGCTACACTAATTTTTATTAACACTTATTTTAAATATTTGTATCCTGGACTCATGATAATGGGAGAATCACAGACATATATTTTATTGATTATGTTTGTCATAGGCAAAAAAATTAAAACAGAACCAGATCATAAAATAACTAATGGAATTTGCACTACTAAAATGGGTTTGATTCATGACTATTGTTCATAGCTATTTAATATGAGAGACTTTAATTTTCCCTCCTAGAGGCAGGATGGCATTTTCAGCCTGCCAAAACCAAGACTTGTAATGCTGTGGAGTTAACTGAAAATAAACTTTCCCACCAGCTCTTTAACCTAACTTTAATGGCAGTGCAGATTAACCTGTTGGATTGAACGCAGATTTAGGTATCGATCTCATCCACCAGTTCTGCTGAAGGAATGTCCCCTCCTGGGAAGGCAGCACAGGTGTGGATGGCAGTGTCTGAGTCTGTCACTTGGCTCGTTAGAGCCCTGTCAGGAGCTCTGATGTAATGGGCCATGTCTGAGGGAGCAGAAGCAGCTCTGCTTTCTGAAGGAGTTTTTAAGGACACATTCCCTGCAATAAGGGAATGTTGACATTCAGGCTGCCTCAGCTGCTGATGACAGAGAAGGCGTGAGGTCTTCCAAAGTGGCACTCAGGTTTTATTCCAGACCTGTCCTCCTATAAACAATTACAGTGGATGAAATCATGTTTGGAAAGATGAGTGATGATTTCCCTGTCAACTCTGCCCTGTCAGCATCAAGGATAATGTGATATATATACCTGCTTTGGTCTTCTCCACTTCCTGGCCCAAAATCATTCTCAGCGTAGACAGTGAGTGATGCTTCTGGAAAGAAACAATAAAGACTTAGTAAATCGTATATAGAACAGAGGGGAAAGGAAGAAGGAAATGAACACATGAAGTCATTCACCTAATGTGGTCTTCAGTCTAGATGTAATATTTTGTTTCTTGTACCTGTTTAATGAAATATACCCTTCATGCCAATAAAATTTTATAATCTGTTGTTTGAGGGAGTTAATCCTATAACAAAAATCCCTATTCTGAGTGTTAGGATACTGTACAAATATAGACATAGTGAATAATTCTGAGTTAATCTCCCTTATCTTTCAGGACCTCAGTAGTGTGCTTTTTCCTTTTTTGTTTGTTGGTTTGGTTTTGAGACTTCAGAGTGAAGTCAGAACTCTTACTCTGGTTTTTTTTTCTCCCTCCTTGGCAGTTAATTTTGTTTTAATGAATGCTGAGATTCTTACATGACTAAAGTACTCATTCTTACATGAGTCCAAAAATCTGAGACATAACAGATGAAAGAGCAGGGTAATGAGAGAACTTGGCTTTCTCAAAGACCCTGCAGGAGAAACACTGAGGTGGTCTCCAGAGCACCCATGCAGAGGACTTGAAAACTTATCTAATTTACCCCTTTTTCATTGGGACCAGCAAGAATATTCATGCAGAGATTATTAGCTCCTTATTCATTAGCCTGAGATTATTATTATCAATACTATTACTTATTTTTATAGTTACTATAATTCATGCCATAATCTATTTAATAAAATGACAGCACTAAAGTTCAGGAATTTAGTTTTTGATATCTCCTCCCCATGACTGGGCTTGGAAGCTGGTCTTAATCACTGAAATCAGAAGCCTTTGCTGCTTGAAATGAGGAATAGCATTTGTCTGTCAGTAAGAGAAGACTTTATCCTTTTACAGAGACTATGAAAAAGCACTTAGTCCCTTACATCACAGTAAACTGGAAGTTCCTGAAGGTGAAAGTCCTTTTTCTTTGCTGTCGGTGGATATTGCTGTAAGTTTTTAGTGTTTTTCCACATGAGCATTTATTCAGAGCAAGCAACCCAAGGATATTTCCATTGACAGCCTGAAATCTTTATGAGGTACTGGATGGTTGAAATGTTGCACCAATTTATTCAGCACTCATAATGAACCCAGTCAATTTACCACACGATAAGTCTTGGTAAAGAGCTCAGTGGCAGTTCATAGACTAAAAAAAAGGTGTTTAAAAGTCCTAGACCTTTCTAGCCCATTCATTATAATATTTAAATATATTTCTATAAGTAATTTTATAGATAATTCTGAAACATAAATANCAGACAAAACAAAACCAAAACAAATTAAAAAACCCTGATTCACTTCCTGACTTTCTCACAAAACTCCACTATGACCTTGGGCAAACTGACAGAGGCAGAAATGTGACTGTCCAGTCCACCCTCCTGTTTATCACAGATCATTGCTTCTGCCTGCTTCACCCCCAAACAACATTTGGATTGGAGCTTTGGTTGAACTAAGGAGTTATCTAACCTTGTGATGAAAAAAAAATTAAAAGAAAAAAAAAAAGAAGATGCCAACAGTGTGATCCATTCTCCTTGCAGTCAGGACTTGTGATTTATTTCTGCTTTGAATTAATCCAACTTCCAGGCAGGGTACCAGAGCTGCCTTTTTGTGGGCTCAGGTAGACCTTTCAGTATCTCAGTAACTTACAGGTAAAATGAGGCTGATCATTGGGTCTTTCACTATGTTTTATTTGTGTTGTCTTTGTACAACACAAGCTCTACAGGGAAAATTTGGCTCTCACTCCTCTTGCACAACAGCTTTCCCTGGACTTGTCTTTGATGCAGGATGATTGATGTGTGATTGATTGTTTGATGACTAACATCTAAGTTACAAGAGTGAGAATTAACATTAAAAAAAAAAAAGATCAAGTAATAAACCCCAAAAATCTCTGTCTGAGGAAAGGATCCTTCCGTTTTCTGTAGGTCCCTGAAACTCCTTTTGTGCCGTAGAAGGTAAAACGCATACTTTGCAGTGAGGGCACCGTACACCGAACTGTCGGCAGAGGGCAATGGTAGCTCACAGCTTGACGTGGCTCTGGGGAACTGCGCCGGGCCGGTGCTGCCAGCCTTGTTTTTCTACTGGGCTGCTCCCAGGGAAGGAGCCCCTGGTTTATTCCGAACAGCACGGAGAGAAAGTACCCCTGGGAGCCCCGCAAGCCAGGGGTCTAAGCTTTCTTCTTCTGCTTTCCCTGCCTTTGCATCTTCACTGATTACCTAGGAGGACCAGTTGTCATCTGATTCAAGACAGACAACTTGGTACCAAATTCCAGGGAGATCTTTGGAAGCAAGAGGAGACCCTGTTCTGCTTTAAGGAATAAACCTGAGAGAAATACAGGTGTGTCTGAGGAGCTGGACCATTCAGCTGAGCAGAGTTTGGGAAAGCCTGGCTGTTCTGGCTTTCCTGGGGAGTCTTAATTTTAGATCCAAATGGGTCTGTGTAGATTGGTAAGAGGCTCTGGAGGGAGCACATGATTCAGAAAGACCTTCCAAGGAGACTGTGTCAGCAAGCCACAGTGAAGTGAAATGTGAGTGAAGTGTGACAATCATGCCTTCATGCCTCAGGTTTTCAGGAATAGGATCCAGAGGATGGGTCTCCCCACCAGAGTTCAGCCAGCCAGAATCTCAGTGCTGCCTCTTCCATCCACCTTAACAAGTGAACTAAGTGGCATCATCTCTCCTCTCCGTGACTCAGTTTCCCCAGCTGTAAAGGAAGTTCTAAAGTTCTGTGTGACACACTAAAAGCAGTGAATGATAAGAATTAATCAACTGTGCTACTCACAGCTTGGTGATGAACTAATGTGCTTGTCACTGCTGGCCCAGAGTCTGCTGGGCAGAGAAAAAAATGCTGAAAGTGTTAGTCCAGATGGACTGTAAATGCCAAAGCATAGCAGGAGCTATTGAAAAATAAAAATATTCTCTCAAGTCCTCTCCCAGCAGGAGCAATATTCCAATTGTAATGCAGCTATCCTATTGAGTCATTCCATCCCTCAGGCCAGGTGAGCATTCTGCAAGAGTCTGTGAAGGTGATCATTACAGTGTTGTAAATATGAACGAATATGAATGCCAGGTGTCTCTATCTGAGCCTCAGTTTTACTCCTGGCTTCATGAAAAGACAGAATGCCCACCTCACCTATCACGATACTTTTAATAATATTTGGAATTTCAGGGAACACTGGTTATCAGCTGATTCTTCCCAAATTCCCATATTGTAGAAGAAGGATGGGGAGCACAGCCATTGTTCAAAGCCACCACAGTGAGAGAAATCTACAATTTCAAACCCCAAAAGATCCAGTACAGTGGGCTGTGCTGGAGCAAGAGAGGAATTCAAACAAACAACATTGAACAGCCAGCTCTGGAATGCAGTGAACCTGGCCAGGTCAACAAGAACCCCAATAAGGTGGCAAGTGGGGTCCAGCCCAGGGCAAACCTGCAGAGTCCATGGCAATGGAGTACAAGTTGTGTCAGCTTTGTGCCCAGCAGCGTCTGGACTCTCACCCAGTGGACTGAGTAGAAGATGTAATTTAACTGCTTTGCCAGTTTTCACTACAAAGGCTCCACTCAGACCAGACAGTTGTGATTCAACACCTTTTCCACCAGACAGCCTCAGTCCTGCTGTGCAGGTGTGCTCCCACGGAGCCGGGACAGAGGTGACCTGTACTCTTGGCTTTGTTTTCCTCTCTGCCACTTTTGAGCTTTCCCTGACTGGGAGAAGCTGGTTCAGGCAGGAGCCATTTCAGACTATGGCCATCTGTAACCACAAATATTGAGCCACCACCAGTAATATCCCTAAAAGCAAACAACTGAAACTTTGGAACAAAAAGCAAATGTTACCTCAGAGCGATAAGTAGCAATAACAACAGACCTGGCAAGACAGTATTTTAAGCCAAAAATGTGCTAAATAAATACTTTTGCAGCCTGTTTTGAATTCTTCAAAGAAGTTGAAGTGTCAGTTTTAGGAAAAAAACTACAGAACATCAGTTTTAAGCAAAGTTATTTTTTTCTTCTTAATTACAAACAAATTTTAAGAGGTTTAAATGAAAGTTTATGCAAGCATTTCCATATAAATAAAAAAACAAAACAAAACAAAACAGTCTTTCATGTGGACAGAAAGTTCCTGTTAAGGTGGTAGTTGGTTGCATGGAAGATACAAAAATAGCTGGTCATATAAGTGTATATGGGATGCCATTAAGAAATCAAGTGCTAATGAGACTGCTCAGGACTGAATCATGACTGCCTGTGGCTATTCCATGACAGCTCTTCCAGGAGGTGTCTCCAGCAGCCATGAGTCAGATCCCTGCCTCTGCAGGAAACTCCCTGCAGAGAAGCTGGCAGGTATGTCCTTAAAGGCAAACGAACCAGGGTCTTCCCAGGCTTTAGCTTTTCCAACGGCATGAATAGGTCACAGAGGCAGCTTGGAGTGAGCATGGATAACAGCAGCCTGAGAAGTCTCTGTGCACTGGCACCAGCAGGAACCAGCAGCATTGTAAAGGTACAACAGATGGCTGTGAGCCAGGTGTGTTCCTGTTGGTCCTTGAACTGATGTTGGCTCTGACACTCTTGTGATCTTGAACACAGGCCTAGAGGACAGACTCTCACTGCCTGAATTAAAATCTTGCCCTCAGTTACCCTAGGCAAGGTTAATGACTATAATTTATTAAAAGGTCTATAATGACTTGTTAAATGATGTTGAAAATGGTAGTTGCATGAAAACAAGTTACAGAGTGTCCTGACAAACAAAAGGTTTGCACTGTACTTGCTTTCAAATGGAACACAGCAGTTATAAGTCATCCATTTGTCACTTTTGGGGGGCCAAAACAATGTATTAACTATTTACATTTGCATCTACCATACACATATGGTGCCCTGTACTGTTCTGTTTGTCAGTACCTCAAATGCAACTATGTGATGGTTTCCTTCCCATGATCTGCATTCCAAGAACTTCACAAGACAGCACCTACAACAGAGTCTGTATAGAAAGCACCAAGTGAACCCACTGTGAACCACCTCTCTCATGGTTGTGTCCCTCTAGTAATGTGCTCCCAGTGAAGCAGCATCCTTCCTTGTGCCAACCAGGAAAGCATCCATAGGCAGTACCTCCCGAGAGGCAGGGCTGGCAAGATAGGAAGGGATTAATGTACAGGTGACCTCACCTCTTCTGTCTGTACTGATATTATTCATAAAACACTTCCATGACTATTAAAGAAAAACTTGGTATTACAGACTGGAAATGTTTCTTTGGTATTTAGCATTTGCAAGAGACCCTGCATGGCTGGAACTGAAAAAAGCCTCCAACGTTCAAATTATTTTCTCCTGTTCCTAGGGTCATTCTCTCTTACTACCCTGTTGCAAATCTCCTGATATCTGGTGATTGAAGCTCAGGTTGTGAGCCAAAAATGATAACCAAGCCCAGAGCTAATTGTCTAAGCTCCTTCTATAGTTATAAAGAGGAAGAAAAGCTTCAAAAGATCAAAACACCTGAAATGCTGGGAGGTTCAGGGCTGCCTACCAGTAGCTGGTAGGGAATGGATGTCTCAGAGCACTTGACCTTCATCAGGGAACTGCTCAGGAGCTGGAGCCTGACGCATTGTCCTGAGCATAGGAATATTTTGAAGAGTAGAACAGGGAGACTGTTGAAATCCACAGAAGTTTTTAGAATAGTTTTTTTCATGTTATTTGCACTTATATGTAGTGACTTTGCACTTATTTAAGGGTATGACTATTGCTCTTATCTTGATTATAAGACTTACTTGGATACTTTTTTTGCCCCCAAAATTGGGAAGGCCTCTCCCATTCCAATTTGAGAGCTGCACATGGTAGCAGTGTCCTGACCTCAGAATAGACCTGTTAGTGCAACATCTGTTACTGGTTGTCCCACTGCCTTTTCCATCTGTCTTTGAACAGCATCAAGGAGTAAAAGGGGAAAAAACCCAGCAGTAATAAATGTGCTCTCATTCCTCACTTTCAAGGGTGAGATTTCCTTTTTATGGAGTGATCTCTCAAATTATTTACTATTGGAGCCTGATATCTTTAATGGTACCTTATTCCACCAAAAGAACAAGTTATTCTGTAAAAAAGCCAGTTCTTTGCCTCTGCCAGCTGCATGCAAGTACAAAATTACAAAGCACTCACTTAGATGAAGTGAATACTTCATTAAACAATTAAGCAATAAGGCACAACAAAGGCTGTGGTTTCCAGGCCTTGTTCTGTAATTGTATCCTGGAGCATTAGGAGAACCAGTGCTCAAACATAGGGTTGCAATTTAGGTTAGGATTATCCTCTAATAGCCTTGTCCTGTGGGATTAGGGGATTGCCACTATGGGGAATTATTTTATCCATCGATGGCAATGTAAAATACATGATTTGTTCCTGAAGATCTGGAGGTGAGGATTTCCATCCCTCTTTCCTCCTTTCATCTTCTTGTTGTAATACTGTGAGTAGAAGCTTTTATCTCTGCTTTCACTTTCTGAACCATGAAGGGTATCCCCCAGTCCAGTTTTTATGGAGGTACACTCATAGAACCCAAGCTGACAAGTAAATGTCCCTGAGTGTCCCCAAACACGCTGTGGACATTCTGAGCCTGAGGGACATTGAGGATGGAAAATGTGTGAGCCACTCTGTTGGACAAGGTTAAATCTGTACTGAAATTTTCTGTTCACCTTATACAGCACATGCAGCTACTGAACTTCCATGGAAAACTGGGAGGCTCCTGAAGAGATAACGCAGAAGCAGGTTTCGACAGCTGATAAGCAGAGACTGTTTGGATTGCAGATGAAATATAACTGTCTAAAGTCCATCCACATTCTGCTACAGCAGTCTAAACCCCTTTCCCGATCTAGTAAAGGCC
Source organism: Dasyornis broadbenti (assembly GCA_013397935.1). Taxonomy (NCBI): domain Eukaryota; kingdom Metazoa; phylum Chordata; class Aves; order Passeriformes; family Dasyornithidae; genus Dasyornis; species Dasyornis broadbenti. The sequence continues at coordinate 1,409,194 of VZRN01005169.1, read as the reverse complement.
TGATTCAGCGCCTAATGAAATTACTGGGATTTGTTCCACTGACTTGAAGTTGACCCTGGGCAGAGCCCACAGCCCCACCAGAATCCCTTTCCAGAATATCCTGGATGACAATGGTAAGTCCTTCCCTCAAATATGATCTAAAGGGAACCCTCCATCCTGCTCTCCTCCTCCAAAAAGCATTCAGTCCTGCTGAAACAGTAAATACAGCTCAAATGCAAAATACAGCTTGATGTATCACAGGACACCCTGTCCTTGGGAACTGGAATTAAGATCATCCAAGCACACATCATGGGCCAATGGAATACTATTAGAAGAATTAACTTTCAGTTCTAAGAGAAATCATACCAGAAATTAAAAAAAAAAAAAAAAAAGAAAAAAGAAAAAAGAAAAAATATAAACAAAGAAAAAAAAATAAAAAAGCACAAACCACAAAACCCCACAGCAATTTAAAAAGACAGGTTTATTTCCAAGTACATGTATTTTATGCTCTCTTGGAATAAGTAATTTTCTATATTTCTTTGATTCTAGTTGCATTTCTCCCCTTTGGAAACAATACGATTAATATTTAATTAAATTCAGTGACATATGTCTCCATTCCCCACAGGAAAATAAGTTGCATTAATTTCAAACTCACTGATACTGGAAAATAACCAGTTGTTTATACTCATTGAGATGTATGGGAGAAGAAGTTTATCATTAAATGTCAGAAAACATATGTTTTAAATAGCAGAAACCAAGGAACAGCTATTAAAATCAGGCCACTTTTAACCAGATACTGCAACACTGTAGAAAGCTGTCCCACCCTCCTCTAAACAAAACACAGGAAAAGGGAAGTATTTGCTCTCAGACTAGGATCTGCTGAAGGAAAAGATGAAAGATTAGATCTAAGAGAGGATTTAGGACCCGAAACAAGAATTTAAATGTAAGTGAGGTACTAAGTGCCAAAAATACACCCCAGCTCCCCTTTCTCTCCCTGCAGGTGAATTGCAGACAAGCCTGAAGGCAGCACAATTCATTAGGGAACTTCTTCCTCTGCAGCCTTCTCCTTGTACCTGCAAATCTTGTCTCACCAGTGAAGTGCACAAAGACGAAAGAAAGGAGGGGAAAGAAATTAGGTCTGACTTCCTAGACAACACTAGTATGCCTATGAGATCCAGCAAGGAAGAGGGACATGGCTTCATGGAGAGGGAAGGCAGTAGGAAATCACAAAGTCAATAGGGAGAGTTCTGGGAAAGAGGGTAGGTCCTGAAGCATGGGTGGGGTGGGGGTGATGGCAGAGGATGCAGAAGGGATTGGGGACAGTGAGCTGGCCTCTGCAGTGCAGGGAGGAGATAAGGTACTGAAGAGGGAAGGGGCAGCGGGGAATCTGGGTATCCAGAGGGCAAAAGGAAGATTGTGAGGGTTGGCTGGAGAGAAGTTAATAACCACAGCTCGTGATGCCTCCAGCTCTGCTTCTGTAGAGGGAAAGAACCGCGCTGCCCACAGCAGCCTCAGGGCCATTTCTCAATTAATTTATAACATAACCTGGAAATTAGATATTCTTTTGGCTTAATCACAAACAGGGCTCTTTAGGTGTTCCTAAAGAGTACCAAATAAAACCTACTGTCTCTGCTTTCCACAGTTCTATCTCAACCATTTTTTACAGCAAGTGATGGTATCTCAAGTGCTTGTCTAGGAAGTGTCCATCTAGGAGACTGTTGTCTCTGAACCACCAGACTGCTCAAACTCATCTCTCACTTTCCACACGTGCACCCTGACCACACAGGGAAGGGATGGAAGTTGCTCTCTGCAACTCAGAGATATTCCTGTCTCTACAGCAGTGGATCTGGTTTCAGATCTCTGTCTCCCTCAGCCTAAAGTTTGGTTTTGTCCCACAGCAGTCCAAACTAAATGCAAAAACATCTGGGTGAAAAAAAAAAAAAAAAAAATATATGAACACCTACCCAAAATGATCACTGAATCATAGAACAGCCCAGGTTCGAAATTATCTCAAAATATCACCTGGTCCAGTCCTTCATGGAGAAGGGAGCCTTGATGGGATTATCTAGCACCTTGTCCAGTCATATCTTGAAAACTTCCAGCTCTGCCTGATTCCTTGGGGAGGTTGTTCCAGTGAGTGACTGTTTTCACCATAAAAGATTTTTTTTTTCTACAAAGATGAAACCTCTCCTTGACCAATTTGTATTCATTGCTGCTTTTCTTCTCCATGTGGCTCCTTGAGAAGAGAGCCTCCACTCTCTTTCTAGTAATCCTTAAGGGCTACAATACTGTTATAAGGGCTCCCCAAAGTCTTCTCTAGGGAGAAAAGACCTAATTTGTTCTGTCTTTCCTCACAGGGAAGGTTTGATCATGTTGGTGACCCTTTTTTGAACCCTCTCCAGTCTGACTGTGTCTTAAATTGCATAGACCAGGACCAAAAGCAGTACTCCAGGTGTGACCTGGCTTCTAATGGGTTCTTGAGTTATGTTGTCCCAGGCGCAGGACCTTGCCTCTTGTCTTGTTAAATAAACCTCCTACAGTTCTTGCTAGTCCACTCTTCCAGCCCATCCAGGTGTCTCTGTAAGATCGCTGTCACTTCTCACATGTCTACCTCACCACCCAGTTTAGTGTCATCAGCGAACTTGGGGAGGAAGCTTCCAGTCCTGTCTTGTTTGTTTTAAGCTGTTTCCTTATGCAAACCTGCCTGACCACAAAACAAAAGCCACAGAGTTGGCAGGAGGGAGGCAGCAGTGACATCTGGGCCAGGATATCTGACTGCCGCTGAGTCACAGGCAAAGCCCCAAGTTTTGGTTACTGTAAGTTTACCTCATTGCTTGGAAATGCATTCTGCCAGCTGGGCATTGAAAAGCAAGGAGTGCTGCAACACTGAAGCTTTCCTTTGGCTCTGGCTATAAGTGCCCTGCCAAAAAAAGGAAGTGGTCAATTACAAGGAAAAGTTGTATGAATCAGTCCTGAAGCACATTTCATATGGGATTACTGACTGTCAACAATAACAGCGGCTGTGCACTACCTGCACTACGGTTGGTACAGTACTTTGCACAATAAGCCATGCTTTTGTCTGGAGGTTTCCTATGGCCACTTTTATGCAAATAACAAGTCATGATAGTACCGTGTTTATCACAACACAAAGTCAACCATAATGACTGTAAATGTAACCCGACCTTCACTTCGGCTAAACCCTGTTTCTTTCATGGTTATCTCATATCTCAGTGCATATTTATTTCCCTATTTTTTTCTATCTGTTGCCCGTTCTTTTACTTTACATACAGTGCCTCACACAAGGATCTCTGAACTTTAACTGTGGAGCTTTCTAAGCCTACTGAAATTTAAGTAAGTAATAGATAGCTTCCAGTCTGTTTTCTTTCTGACTGCTCAATTCTACCAACTCTTATCAAATCCAGACCACATACAGAGAAAAAGACAGACCCTGAAAATGAAAACTATTTGTGAAAAAAGTCCAAAAGAGGTAAGATCCTCTTTGATCACAGTTGCTTAGTTCAATGTGTCTACTCTCAGCTATTTGCAGTAGCAAATACAATAAGCACATTTTGTGAGAAGAAACATGAATTTTGGCCTGTAACACAAGGCAAAGGAGTCAGATTGGCAAGAGGAGTTTTATAAACATGGGCTTGTTCTCGTGGCTCTGTTTTGGGCAGCACTACCAGTGTACTGACACTGACAGCTGGATGTGTCACCCTCCACTGATGCTGGAGTATGATAGGAGAAATTAGAAACGCACATAAAATACTGTTTTGCTACATTAAGTAGCAACCAGAAATGTCAGTATCACATGTTAATTAATGATTAATGCTGGAGGACAGAGATGCATACCTCACATATTTTTAAACTGGTATAACGAGTTTTAACTGAGCAGAGGAGGCAAGTTCTCTATAATACACTGTAATGTGCTGTGCACTTGGAACTCTGCTCCATAAATTTCCCCACCTTCAGGACAGAATGTGACAACACACAGTTGATCTCCTAGAATAAACTCGGTGCTAGGATTAGCAACCAGTAATGTTGAAGAAAGAGGAAAGAGGGAAAAAACATACAAATGATGATCAAAAGGACAAAAAACTCTTTTGGAGACACCTGAGGTAAATAAAATGTCATCAGGGCACATTTTTAATGTAAGACTACATCTGATATTACAAGGTGATGAGAGTAAATCAAGAAATAAAGAAAATAACACAGTGGAGCTTATAAAGCCCTGGACTGTAAAATCTTCCTCAGTGTGATGTCCTACTTCGTAAGGAGAACTTTAGCTCAGGCAGGGTGAGTTAGCATATAATATTGTAAAAAGAATACACTGAAGTTATCTAACATTCTACCGTGATGAATCTCAAAGCACTCTGCATCTGTGTATTGATGTACCCACACTGGAAATTGGTAAAGTACATGCTTGCCTTTAACTATATTCTTGAATTAAATGTTCCCAGAACAGAGATGTTCACCTTAGCCGGGGTGTCCATGCTGCATAAATCCAGTAGACACCACTCCTACTTCGTTCCTTGATGAAATAAGGCACTTTCCTCTCCTGTGCTGCTGTGTAACAGTTGTTACACAGGACAGGCATATGATCCTGCACCACGCTGTTGCCAGAGCCAAGAATAAAAGAGAAAGGTGGGATTCATTTAGCCTAACATCAGCAAGCTCCAAACTGGGCCCCCAGTCAAGAGAGACATGTAGGACTCTGGTCAGGCTTTACCACTACAACCACTAGGACATTTTTCCCCACAATGTGATTTGTCCAGCCTGTCTTAAGCTGGTGGAAGTTCCCTCTCTCTCCCTTGGCTGTAGAATGACCAAACATCTTAGATTAGGCACCAGCTTTAACATATCCAAAAATTACATAAGGTAAATTTCTTTTTGGAATCTCAATCATTCACTTTCTTCCTCGACACTGCTCCTGTAGCTTTGGAGAATGCTCAAGAGAAAGCTATAGACTGGGAATGGTCTTATCTTGTTCATCCCTCGCTGACCCTCATTGCACAGATCCCCCTTCCCTGTTCTGTTACGCCGTTTATTTGGGTAAGGTCACATCTTTTTGAAACATTTCCATCTTCCATACTTTGAGGTACTTCTTGCTTTAGGAATATTTCAGCCACCACACCAGGGGTGAAAAATAATGATTTCTGAAAGCAGCTTGAAATTTTTACAGTGTAATATTAGTCAAACTGTTAATTTGCTGGCTGCTGTGGCCTTGCACAATGAAGGGGGGAAAGGATATGATCACATGATGAATACTTGTGAGTATGCCAATATATTAGTAATAAATACGAGTACAAATAGGCAATATTTGTTATTGAGCTGCTAAGTATATGGGTGGCACAGATTAACAAGGCATGCAAACCTTTTCCCCACTGAGGAAGCAGACTCAGGCAGTTGCGTCAGTCATTTTTTCTCTTCTTTTACCCTCACGATTTCCCAGTAGTTTAGTGGAGGGACAAACCCCTCAGCCACCTGATCCAATTCAATTTATGCCTCACAGAATCACAGAATCATAGAACAGCTTGGGTTGGAAGAGGGCCTTGAAGATCATCCAGTTCCAACCCCCTGCAACCGGCAGGGAAGACCACCTTCAACTAGACTAGGTTGCTCAGAGCCCCATCCAGCCTGGCCTTGAACACTTTTCAGGGATGGGGCAGCCACAACTTCCCAGGGCATGATCGGGGCAGGCTTTACCTCAAGGCTCTCTGAGGCAGCTTGAGGTGTCACTGTCCCGTTACCCACAGCACCCACCATGGCACCCAGCTCTCTGCCCTCACAGGGTGGCTGTGGAGACCCATGTCCCCCACACTGCAGGGGAGCACAGAATCAGTCAAGTTCAAGGGATTGTAGCGGTCAAGCAGGGCCATCCCACAGTACACAGCACAGGACTGTGTAAAGATGGTTCAGGAATATCTCTGGTGAGGGACACTTCACACCCTCTCTGGGCAACCTATTCCAGTGCTCAGTCACTGCACAGGACAGAAATTCTTCCTCATGTTCAGGTGCAAGTTGCTGGGCATCAGTTTCTGCACTTTGCCTCTTCTCCTACTGGGTGGCACCACCAAGCCGAGCCTGATCCATCCTCTGACACCCTCCCTTTAGATACTGATAGACATTAATGACGTTCCCTCTCAGTCACCTCTTCTCGAGGCTTATCAGGCCCATCTCCCTCAGCCTTTCCTCACTAAGAAGATTCTCCAGACCCTTGACAAACTTCGTAGCTCCAACACACCGGGGTCCGCTCTTCGGGCAGTGCAGGCCCTCAGGCCCGACCGCACCGCAGCTGCTCCTCGGGAGAGAGCACCCCTTCCCTCACGCCCTGCCCCGGGCGCCGGGACAAAGGCGGCGGTCCCGCCCGGGCGAGGCGGAGCCGGGCCGGGCTGAGCCACCGCCCGACCGCTTTATCCGCCCGCCGTGGGTGGCGGCCGGCGCAGTGCGCATGAGTTCGGGGCGGCTGCTCGGAGGAGCCCGCGCTGCTCCGGCCACCTGCCCGCCCTCCGCCCGGGCTCGTTCCGCCCTACGTTGGGAGAGGCGCGGACCCCGAAGCCGGTGAGTGCCATCCCCTCCTCCGGGGGCTCTCCTCGCTCTGCGCGGGCCCCCTGCACAGGGGATGTTCGCTCCCCCCGTCCCCAGCTCCCGGATTCGTCTCTGCCGCGGTTCGGGTCCGCTGGCTTGAGGAGACGAGCTCGCGCCGCTCCGCCTGCCCCCGGCTCGGTCTCGCTGCGGGGAGAGGCCGCGGAGCTGCGCGTCCCTGTCAGCCCACGACGGGAATGGTTCGGCGTTGCTGTTATTACTCACTAATGGGTTTTTAATTATTCTTCCCTCCTATTCCAAGAGCAGCGTCGGGCGGGACGGCGGGTGCTCCGTGCCCTGCCCGGGCTCTGGGTGGCGGGCGGGACCGGGAACAGGGTCCGGCGCAGCCCCTCAGAGCAACTTTGGGCTTGGGTTAGTTTTGGTACACAGGCGGGGAGGAGAAAAACTATCAGCAAACTGCTGCCCTGCCGTGTGTGAGGCTTGGCTTCCCACTGTTGAGCTCTTAAGAATTTTTTCCCCTGTGGATTTTTTGTTCTGCCCTATCATAACCTAAAATTTGCTTCTGCTAATCGTCAACTTTAAGAAAAATATATTTAAGTAAAGGTTTTATACCCGTAAAACTTTGATGTATGCTGTTCCTGCCTGACTAAGGGTGATGAGGAGCAGCTGCCTTGTGCCTCCGCTTTGCTTTCCGACTGTCTGCAATTTAAGGTTTCCATTAGAAAAGCTGTTGGTGTAAACAGAAGATTCTAGTTCAGGATACTTTTCCCCCCCTTCCCCCTGTCAGGTGCCTTTTCCATCTGGAGGTGGTAAGCATGAGATGGCTGGTACTTCTTAAGATCTTAATCTCAGGTGGTTAGGGCGAGGTTTAGTGCGTGTAAAGAGAAAGCACAGCCTTAAAAACACTCTTGGGATTTTCAGTAATCCGGGATCTCAAGGGCATGTTTCCTGAATAGTTTTTGTTTTAGTGTGGCAGCGAGAGGAGGTTGCTGGAAGTGGAGCTCTGTTGTGCTTGGTTCTGTGCATGGGTGTAGCAAGAGATGATTCCTGTGGTAACAAGCGTGAGGATGAAATAGGAAAGAGATAAGACGGCCTCCTCCGAATTTTTCTAAACATTTTGCAAGGATTTTAAACTATAACAAGTATCAGAAATGTAACAGTTATTACCTTTCACCTCCCTTTTATGAAGGGCATAGAAGGAAAGACTTCTTTCCAAACCCTAAAGCATAAGTGTTAGCTTTAAAAGCTTTTGCAATTTCTGGCTTATGCTAATAAAAAGGCATTATTTTAAGATTTTGCCACAGATCCTTGACTAATGCAGCATTGCAGATGGCCTTCCTTATACAGGTAGTACTTTAAAGAATAATGATTGTGGCTTTTTCCCTTCCTTTGCAGGAATTACTGTTGTATAAAGGGGGGAGCTGATGTTTAAACAACAGAAGAGGAGGGGAAAATGTTACTTGTGTGGATCTCCAAGAAATTAAGATACTATTTATTTCTCAGAAATTGAGTAGATTTTCCCATCAGTGTATTTCTTATCAAGGATTTATTTGGGGGTTTTACTACAGAGAGTGAATGAGTAAAACCAAGTTTTATGACTAGAAGTGCAAGTAATGCCTGGCATTAGAAAGGAACAGGGAGATTCTATATTGCATTTCTGTTTTGTCAGTAGTAAAACTCTTCTCCTCCTGTTAGTCATAGCTGCTTTTTCTCTGCATGCCTCTGAGAGAAATATTAACCAAGAATGTTGGCAGACAGATTACTGGTTGGATATAGTAACTGGAACAACTTAACTCCTGAGCAGTTGACAAGTCTCAGGCTGACTGACCTTCTGAAATATTGGAGCATGAAAATAAATGAGCATATGAATGTGGCTTTCAAAGCCAGCCAGACAGGCTGTTACTGTTACCATGTCCTCTCTCCTTTTTTTTTTTTTAATTAAAAAATAAAAGCAAGTAATTTTAATTTCCAGTATAAGTAACTGCTTAAATATATTCTTTTCAATTGGGTGTGTGTGGATTATCCCTGTACCAAGTAAAGTCCAGGGCCAAGACTCTACTGCTCTGTTTTGCCAGTGCTGTTTTCGGCTGTTTACCTTGGGCAGGCAGACCTTTATGTACTTAAATAGGAATGAAATGTCCATAAATTAGTTAATTTTTAAAGTAAACACCCTTGCTTTGTGCCTCAGATGTCCTCTGTTTTCTTCCCTGCACCAGCACAGCAATCATAAAAAGAAATATAGGAGAGCAGCCTAAAATCCAGTTGTGAGACTGTGACACAGCTGTACTGGGGCTGAAAATTGTCTTGCTATTCTAAATACTCTGTAAAACAGGCTTTGGCTCACCATTGCTATGACTATAGCAGTAGTTACATAATGAAACCCTAAACCCCAGCAATGCTGCACCTGTAACAAGACAGAAGTTGACTAATTACAGAGGCGTCTGTGCCTGAAATTGTTTATGTACACTTCATGGTTCTAAAGTGTTGGCTGTCACAGATAGCACCACCCTGATGTTAACAGGGGAGATTTAAAAAGAGTAACTTGAAAAGAATGGGACTCTTTCCTTGTTGAAATTTGCATAAGGACATCTGAACTTGGAGGAGAGCTCAGCCATCACCTGGATGTGTTTAAAGCCCCATATAGGACTGGAGGAGGCAGCTCTGGGAGTTGCACAGTTCTTCCACTGAGCAGCTACTGGTCATCAAATCTCAGCTGGAGAGTACCAGTGAGAACCTTATCATTATCCTTTATGTAAGACCTAATCTAAAGAAAAGTAACTGCTTGCCACTGGCCATGGTTTTATTTTTAGTTGGGGCAGGAAGAGATTTTGTCACTGTAAACATGTGGGAAATGTGAGCACTTTAGGGATCTTTGGTGATTTAATCCCTGATGTTGTATAGGGCCTTTGCCACTGGCCTTCATTTCAGACCACAAGATTCAGCTGATGCTGTTGCTGATGTAGTGAACTAGGAACAGAGTTTATTTGCAAGGGAAAAGGCAAAGATGTGTGGGTGTATGCTTCACAGATGCCTTTTTTCCCCCTGATAAATTCTGTCTTGGAAGATAGACCAATGTGTTTAGCATCATCAAATCCTGCACTGATATTCCACTGTCTGCCTTAAAAGAAGGAGCATTTCCCAAAAACTACAGAGAGGAGTGTGAGGTACTGGTGATTTACACTCTTGTGCTGGCTTGGTTGTAGGTAACAAAGTCTCTAAAGTATAGGATCTCAAAACACTAAAAAGGATGTTCTTGAAAAGCTAGAAGGACCAATTAAGAATGAAGCACAGTATGGAATCCTCGTTTTCTGGTATCTCGAGGCTTGGATTAATGTGGTCAAAGTTGTGACCTTAGGCATCATTTCTGAGCAAAGCATGATTTAGAGAATTCAGTGTAGTAATTGAATTATTACTTGGGTGATGAAAATGTTGATTTGTGATTGTTTCCTTTCTGTTTAAGTGGTTGCTACATTTAATTTGAGATCCAATTCACTGAACCATTTAAGTGTGTGATGAAATGTCCTAGTGAAGTCAGATTTAAGTTTTACTGAATTGGTGCCTTGCCCATCTAGTTTTTTCAAAAATGTATGTACACAGGATTAGTTATTGAACTGTTGGCAGCTCTCACAAATTCTAGCATGAGTTGTATGAATGACATTCAGTGTGTTTCTTGAGGCTCCAGCTTCCAGATTTGGAGGACTGAGAGAATCTTTGTTTTTAGCTTTAAAACTAACGGATTTTGTAGCTCCTCGGCCTGTAGAAGAAAGTTTGAATTGTCACAAATGTGGCACAGAAACCAGAAAGTTTAAAACTAAATATCGGGGTTACATACATTGAATTCTGGGAGTCTTGCATGGTTGTTGGCACTCTGTAATTACTTTGTTGCGTATCTGTCGTGGGCTGACATGAGAGCCCCTGAGCTCACACTTGGCTAAACATTGTTCAGTCCTACTGGTCACCTGTTTTGCAAATCAACAGTGCTGTCCAAGGCAGTGTCTGTACAAATGCTGTTGGCCTGGCTCTCATTTAGCGTGCCTTACTGTCACAGATTCCATGTCCGTGTATTTTTTGGGTTTTTTTTTTTTTTTTTTTATTAATGGTCAGCATTTCTATTTTTCTGGCCATACTCTGGTGACAGTCCCTCTCTAAACAAGGGCAGGAATGTTTCCGGGTTACTGGATGTTAAATAGCCATGACTGTTTCAAATAGACAGGATTTTTCATGAGCAGATAACGAATGTGAATCATACTAAATGTTATCATAAGCTTCTACACTTATGACATGGAGAAGAAAAGTCAGAATTTAACCATGTTGGCCAGTTTTGGTTTACCTTGCTTCCTAAACATCAGCTGTTCTCTATTGTTACTTCAGTTTTGTTTTGTTTCTTGCTGTAAGAACAGCTTATAAATTTACTGTCTGATTCTGTGGGGGTTTTATGTGCTCAGCAAAACCTTTTCAGCTGTTCCTGTGTGCTCCTAGAATTAGTCAACTTGCCTGTGAGATTTGGCCTTTGTAGGCAGTACAATTACTTAGTCTATTCTTTTACCAGAAAGCTTTAATCTGACTGTACATCACAAGAGTATGGTTACCTCTAAAGCTCAAGGATTTACTCAGTATTTCACATATTGAAGGAAGCAAGAAGAAATCAGTTACTGATAGCCCTGTTCAGAAGGAGGAAGTGTGTCCACCATAACTAATCATCAGCTAATTTTAAAGAGTTTGAAACAGCCGTGGTTCAGTAAAGACATGTCATGGGCCATCCAGTTTTGTTTAGCTCTGGTCTTGTACAGCTGGTTCAAAGGTATGTTGCAGGAGCACTTAATACAAGGAAAACTTCATGAGGTTATTAGACACAAATACCTGGCCTGTTTTGGGAAGCCCTGTGGTTCCCAAAACAACCACAGCATGCAGGAATCTGAATGAATTCCTACTCTCCTTTGCCTTGTTTTACATGCTCTGCTGCCAACTGTCAGAGGCTGATAGAGATAGAGGTCTCTAGTCTGTCCCTTTACCATTGTTTTTATAAAACCTATCCCATGTAACACTGGTAATGACCACAGAGTATTTCCAGATGTTTTTTCCAGATGCTTAACTCCCCAAACTCAACCACCAACATGGAATACAAGGTGACTGACAGGATGTACATTGGTATGTCTGTACACAGCAGGCATTAAACCAACCTTGAAGTTCACTGGGCACTTCTTCTGTTTCAGTTGAATCACTGAGAAGGAGCTGGTTAGGAACAAAGCCAAAGTGTGTGTGATGCTCGGAGTACAGTCGAGGCTTGGAAATCTATCTTGAAAAATGTTTCATGCAAAGAGTGTTCTAGAAATTGTATGTATAGTGAAAGGGACAGACTGATCTTGTGCCCTTTTAAAAATGTATGACAATTTTCTAAAAGTTGCCAACTCACCTCAAGTATATTGTGCAGTTAATGGCCTAGTGCTGTCTTCTGACTTTTGGCTCCTAGCTTACGTAGCAGTTGATTTTTAGCATTTAAATGTCTTGCACTTTTGTGGGATTGATCTTTTTCCCTATTAAGCTAGTCTTCAAACAGGATTGTTAATAAAAAATTCTTTCAATCTCCTGCTACTATAGAAACAGTCCCTTGTAAATGCTAACATTGAGCTTCAGTGAAGAAGTAACCTTAGTCAGCAAAACTATAAAAATATGCTTTTGGAAAGGACAGACCGCACCTTATCTTTGATCGCAACTTAATACATTCTCTCTGAATTATTTGCTTCTGTCAAAGCAAAATTAAATCTTTGGAGGTGAAATTCAGTGCTGACTTCAGAATCTTTCAATTTCCTCCTTCTACCATCTGAAAAATATGCGTGATATGTGACTTATATTGTTTTAAATATCTCATGAAGGCTCTCTCTAGTGTAACCAAGAAGTGATCACTTCAGCTGATAGAATCACATCTGCCCTAAGATGCCTTTCTGGTTTAATATCTGGGATCCTCTCTCCAAACAGCACTTTTCCTGACATACTTCTGCTCTCCTGTGTCATGGTCTGATTTTTTTTTTTTTTTTTTTTTTTTTTTT
>VZRN01005169.1:1313118-1396606 GCA_013397935.1 Dasyornis broadbenti | reverse complement strand
TTTTTTTTTTTTTTATTATTAATCTCTAATGGTATGGGCACATGTCTGTTAAACCAAGCTAAAAAATACCCACTACAACGACTGAACAACAAATCCCATTGCGAGCAACTTTCATATTTAATGCATCTCTGAAGGTCAGGAGGAGCAGCTGCCTGTTGTCCTGCTGTTCCTGCTCTCTCTGAGCAAGGTTACCTTATTTTTGAACCCTGCTTGTTACCTTGGCAATCCTACTGAAACGGGGTCTGGAAATTCATCAGATTCTTGTCTATTTCTGTCTTAAATCTTTAACGTCTGTTGCTTAATAGAGATGACATAAAAAAGGTGAAGGGATTTTAGTGTTAGCCATGGTTAGGAGGGGAATTTGTCTGTAAAACATGCTGTGTGTATTGCAGCAGTGCTAGGCAGCCTCAGCTGTAGCTGCTCTAGACATCGTACAAAGGTCTAGGAGTTTCTCAAAGCATGAAAAACACAGCAAAGGGGAGAAGAAATAATGTATATGAATGGATTATGATTTTATTGGCAATGTACCCTTGATGTGTTAAAGATGACGTAAAAGATAGAAGGGGAAAAAAATCTTCCCCCACACCTTTTCTGCAGGCTCACAGGCCATTGCACCACTCCCAGGCTTTTCTGAAAAGAGTAAAACTCCCAAAGAAGCCCCAGCTTCCAACACAAAAGCAGGACCAGTGCTGTATTGTTTGATACTGGCTCTTGTGTGGGCGGCTCTCTGAACCAGTCACACTCACTGCTTTTAGTCATTGTTCAGGAGCTTTGTGAAACATCTGAACTGGAGCTCCAGAATGAGTAATGGGAGCTTGCTGGGAGCAGAGTTATTTGTTGTTATTTAGAATTCGTGGCTTTAATGTTTATTGCTGCTGAATCTGGGTGTTCCTACTGTCCTGAATGCAGATAGCCCACCATGAAACTCAGTCCTGGTTATACTAAGATATTGCTGTTGCAGAAGGCAGAACAATACCCCTAAATGCTTCTCCCTCAAAATCTGGGCGTCTTGTTTGGTTTCTTGGTAACTTGGATTAGTATCTTGACCTGGTTAGTCTTTAAATGTAGATCTTATTTATGGTATCTGTTGTAATCTGCAGCTATGACCTCCCATAATATATTCCATAAAATGTTCATAGTTTTGAGTATAATTACAGAAATCTTGTTGTCTATGGCATCAGTGAGGGGCTGAACAAACATGGTGTGTTCATTTTATATTGGGACCGCCTGGATGAAAATTTCATGCTACAGCTTAAAAGTGCTGATAAGAAATAATATTTACCTTGTGTTGGATGTCAGTGGCAGTACTCACCTCTTGCTAGTTCTTTTTTTCCCATCTGAACATCACCTTGACTGTCATTGGATGAAATGTGAAGTCAGTGGGAGTTTTCTGTGAATTTCAGAGGTGTCAAGATTTTCTCTGATAGTGTTCCAAAATTTATATATATTTGTTTGTTTATTTGTAGTATTTCAGAGGAGTAAAGATTTTCACTGATCATATTGGCTTCTAAAAATTGCATCGATTCTCTTGAGGGGGTGTGTTTGTGTGTGGCTTTCATCACCACAGAGTTTGTTGCAGATGGAGCTTCTTTTGCAGGGTATGTTCCATACTTGGGCAGCTCTTTTCCTGTTTAGCTTTCTGCAGCACCCAGAGGTACAGCAGCTACCTCAGTGCTCCCATGTCTGTCTGTTCTGTGAGTCTGAAAACAAGGACCATGAGCATGTTTCTACCTCTGGCATCACTTAAAGTCCATTATTCTGAGGGTGCATTATATCATTTATTGCTAAAGTTATTAATAGAAAAAAAGGAAGAATGTTCTTTTTGTGTTAATGCAAGGCTAAATCTTGATCGTTAGACCTAATGTTCATAAGCAGGGCTATGAGATGTTTTTGTTGTGGCGACACAGTGCTCTGGATTGTGGATGTGCTTCCAAGACTTGCTGGACTGCAGCCTAGCTGCATTGTGTGGGAGCTTTCTCACAGGACACGTTGGTACTGCGGCACAGGCAATGCACCTCTGGTAATGTCATAGCCCTCTCCTGGGATGAGAGATCAGCGGGATGGAATTGTTGCTCAGTATTGGCAGATGTTATCTCACTGCTATGAAACACTAATCAGCTTACCAGAAGGCTCTGGTTTCTCAGCCCTCAGCCCACAGCCGTGGGGAGCAAGGAGAAGTAATCCGATTGAATTGGAAATGCAGGCCTGACTTTGCTTCTCATGTCGCCTCTTGAACCATAATAAAGGGAGAAGCACTTGGGAAGCAGGGCCATCTCATTTAATTTGTGCAGTGTCAGGGGAATGGTGTCCAGTTCCCAGCTGGTTGCATATAAGGTGGTACCTCAGAACCAGCTGTTTTGAGGAATGTGTCACTGCTGTTCATGGGTCACAGGCAGGGTGGGTGAAAAGATTGACTGTTAGCAAACAAGGCGATTTCTCATTGCAAAGGGTGGTTTAATGTACTGAAGCGAGAAATGAGCTAGGTTCTACTTTTTGCCTACCCCTGTTCATGCTGTTAGTGCACTAAGATGACTTTTGTGTGTGTGTCCTTGAGAATAAAAGAAAAAGTTCTGCCAGAGTGTTTTGGGAGATGACGACAATTCAGAGAGGTTTTACAGAACTGGGCATTGGGGAAGCTTAAACTGGGAGCTTTTGCTCCACTGAGTGCTGGTGCATATGTCTGTTTCAGTAAGTGTCTTCCAAATGTACAAGTACTGTTTCTTCATGGCTGAGTGAAATAAAAGCTCTTGAAGCTTTAAAATGCAATTTGTAATGTGCTGGTGTAAAAATGGCACCAAGTTCTGCTCATGGATCTTTCACCAGAAGCAGGTGGCATAGAGCTGTTTCAACAACACAAGTTAACTGCAGCAGTGTTAGGAAATGAACGGGGTTCTGTTTCCCTCATGTGATCTCATAAATGGAGTTCATGTTTAAAACCGAATAAAGATAAAGGTACTTGAACTGGGCCAGTTGGTATCTCAGTCAGTGGGATTTTTATTACTGTTAATGATGTGTCATAATGGAAAACAAACTGAATCTACAGGACAAGGATATATGCAGGGTCCTTGCTTCTAACTGTCTGTAGATACCTGGTTTGGAAACACAAGATATGAGATACAGAACCTTTCTCTGTTGAAGTTTAGTAATCTTTTTGAATAAAATAATTTTTTTAAAAGATGCCCATAAAGTGGTAGATGTGTTCCAGAGCATACAGGTATGCCTTTTATTAACTTGCGTGGAATCTTTTTTTGCCATTTATTTTCCACTCCTTTGCAAGTGTTTTAACAAGCAGATTTAACCATACCATGTTCTCTGTTTCCAGACATGAATAAAGCGAGCAGCCCCACATAACACGCTGATGGCATTCTGTGCTGCATCGGGATCAATAAGTCAAGAAAGTGTGATGCCTAGGAATCTCCTGTCGGATTCTCCTGAAATGGCATCGGAAATCTCTCCAGAGCACATGCATGAGAGCACGGAGAGGGCTGGCAGTGTGGAGAATCGTGGCAGCCAAGCTAGGTGCAGAAATCTTGCCTTGGTAAGTGTTTAATGAGCCTTGTGCTTAGTGATACAGATTACATTAATAGCTCTGTCCACATCACACAATTTTGGTTTTATTAAGATTGATTTTTGCCATTTCTGATCCTAAGTGGTTGCTGGTGTTGTCTCGGTTGTTTAACTTAAAGGCCAGAAATAACTTCTCTGCTTTGGTACAACAGCTTGTTATTCTGGTCTGATTGTCTCTGAGAGCTTGGAGAGTGCTTCTCTCCAGTCCTTCATCCCAGAGAACCAGGAATGGCAGTAAGGGCTGCTCTGCCCTTGCTTTTTTAAAAAGCTCATAAAGGAATTTAAGGATAGTGGTAGTTCTACACACTGCTTTTTGCTTAATCTCTTTGTTGACACTCCTGAATAAAGGTCTTGGCTTATTCCACCTTAATTAGATGAGTAACAAATATGTCACCATAAACAAAGCTGTCCTCACATTAGTGAGTATGAGTGTGTGGCCATTTAAATCGTGAGTGAGTAACTGAGGGAGTAGGATGCACTTCTGCATTTTTCCCAATTAGCAGGGTGAATCAGGCAGTGAACTCAACAGTACACTTTGTACTGTGACAGGCTAAGCCTAGAAAGCAGGTATAGTTCCTTCCATATTTTTATCATCACAACCATTTGAAAAGCATCCATTTTTAATTGGGGAAAGAGCACTCTGGTAAATATGCCTACCCTAAGTGGAAATCCAAATCTGTCTTGCCTTCAACATGGACTTAGTCTTTCTGTTTCTTTCCCTCTGCTCCCCTGATAATTTCCTTTTAATGTAGTAGTTTTTTGTGAAAGAGTAAATGGCAAAACCTATGTTTATCTGAATGCCTCAGACACACTCATGGTTTTGAGCTACTTTGTGAGCTTTCTGGCACCTGGAGGCAATTCTAAAGCCGTTTCTTTTTTTTGTTGTTTCTGCTGAAAATACTTACTGTTAATATGGTGTTGTATCCTTCAGCTTGTGTTGCTAGCTCAAACACAAAACAAGTGTTATGAAATTTAATTCCTTAACTGTTTCTGGTCTGTTCTAGAAAAACGTTGTGAAGGATTGGGGTGGGAGAGGTTAAGCACACTATTTGGACTCAGAAAGTTAGTGTATGTTGTTTATTTTATGAAAACTGGTTGAATTGTAGAGAATTACAGAGGCAGTATTACTTTGCTAGAAAATTACAACTTAATTTTCCGCAGAATTGCAAGTTAATTTTGCTCGTTACTCTACCACTAGTTTCCCAGGTTATCACAGTAGTAGTCAATCATGTTTCCTTGGGTTTTATTCTTAGCTGCAGTAGCAAGCATGAGACTAGACATTTAAAATAATCAGTATTGAATAACGAAGCTATGTATAAATCAGCCTGTTTGTACAGTCTCATCCTGGGTCTGCTGTGTCAGAAAATGACATAGATTCCCTTAGTCCAACTAGATCCTGCCATGTGATAACCCATATGATGATGCATCAGCTTGAATTGGAATCCCTTCCTTCTCTGTAATGTGGTAATTTATAGATGGAGTAAAAGTTAGCTGCAGGCTTAGGCAATTCCCATCAGACCTGTGAATTGGCACAAGTTCTCAGAGCCTTTAGTTTGTCCTGTTGGTACACACTTTGTTCTATTCATGAGCAAACTCAAACGAGTTTAATTGTAGTGCCACGGGTCTTCTTCCATGGTTGTTCTTCCAACAGTGTAGTAGGTGGCATGTCCAATAAGGCTGACAACTTGCCTGTGGGGAATAAAAGGTTGGGCAAGGAAAACTCTTCTCAAAACAGGCATAATTTCAGTTTTCAAATTTGAGATGGGGTCTGTGTTGAACTGAACATGAAGGAAATTCTGCCTAATTGCTGGAACATGCTCCTAGATACAGTATCTTCTTGCTTCAGTAGTTTTATTATAAAAGTTCAGAAGATGCAGAAGCTTTGACCTAATGAGGAGAAAGGAATAGGCAACTTCATGTAGACAAAGAATTTTTTATTACACCAATTCTGAGAAAAGAGGGGATGTATTTTCAGGCACACTGGACCTTCATAGCCCTGAAACAGAAGCAACTAAAAACTAAACTGCCTCTTCATTTATCACTTTCCTGGGTCTGTTCATCTAGAGACATGGCAAGGAAGGTCAGGGTTAGCTTTGATTTTTGGGGGGTTTTTATAATGGCCTTGCAAAGGAAAGAAGTGCAACAGTGCTTCTTATGACAGGTCTGTACTGCTGCACGTTTCTTCCAACTTGATTGTAAAAAAACAGGCTCTTAAGCTTCTCAGTGTCAAACTGCATTAGTCACTAAATACAACCTTTGTATTGCATCTGTGGAATTCAAACAAACCCAGGGATGTGATAATGGGGACAAACACTTGGACTGGCTTTAGCCTTCACTGACTGCTCAGAGCTAGTTTGGCTGACTCCTGGTTGGCCCTACATCCTGTGTGTCTGTGCTGGCATCACTTGCTGGGAAACTGGTTGTCAGTTTAGGAATGACTGGGAGATGGACATCAATTGCCGCATGCTAAAAAGGTCTTAAAATTCTGTATGTGGGATCCTTCCCAGTCAGCAGTTGTCACTTCAGTTTAATTTTGCCAGATTCTTCAGCTTCTCTTACCTACACAATGATGCTTTCAGTTAATCTTTGACAACTGCAGGCCTCCTAGCCAAATTTCTTTTTTTAAATGGAAAGCAGGGTGCTGCCTTGATTTTAGGAGGATTTCTATAGAAATTAAAGATGTTTGAGTCTGTATTTATTCTGACAAATCTATCACAGAAGGTTGAGTTGAGATGGGAGTAATGTATGCCTTGATATCTTAATCTCACGCCAACGTTTGTAACCATAAAAGCTGGTATATATGAGGACTTGAATTTGTATGTATATTTTGGTTTCTTTTTAACAACAAAGAGGGTATCCATACATCTGCTTGAGAGAAGTGTATTTTCTTGATGCATGGAATCAATTGCACTTACCCAAGAGTGAGGGCAAACAAAAACACTCTGTTCTTAGCAATTCTAGCTTCCAAAACCCATTCTGGAATGACACTCCCAAACATGTGGTACAAGAATGAACTTGCCATGAAATACGGTTGCAGCAATTTAAGGACACTTAATACAAAGATAAAACTAGGTCTTGGGATTTTTTTGAAGCAATTTGTCTTGTTCCATTGACTGAATAGGCACAGACCAGCTTCTTAAAGCCAATCCTTCTCTTTCAGTGCTTTTCTCTGGTAATTGGACTGGGTATCTATTCTCAGTCACGAGTAACTGCTTTAGTTTCTAAGTGTGAATAATGTGCTAGGACAATAATGTTACCTGTGAAAATCATGGCAGAGGTGCTGGTTGTACCTGAAGTGAGCTGTGCTAATTGTAACAGCACTAATAATAAGCTGTATCAGTGCCTTGGATCTGTTGCCACAACTTCAGTACTGTATCTGAACATGTCTTACTGAGTGATAGCTCTGAGGGGTAGTGAGTTCATCTTATTCTTGGTGGATCACAGTTTTTGTTCGGGGGATTTTTTGCCTTTGGATCAGACAGATCCTTGATTAATACCACAGTTCACCATCACTCTTTTTGGGGCAGTGGTGACCTCCAGAATTTGTTCAAGTGATTATTTAATTTGATAACTAATCAAATGGCTTAAACTGGGACAGGCCATGATTCTAAAAAAATATTTTCCTTGTTTTGATTGTTATTTCTTCAAACAAGCTTCCTTTCTGGCTCTAACACCAGTCCCTGAACATGACTTGTCACTCCTGAATCCATTGTATAGTACAGGTGATAGTCTGAATGTTGGTTATGTAGACATGAAGAGCGTGTCCTGTGTATAGTCTGAGCTGGTTCAATATTGTGTTTCACACAGCCATTTAACTTAGGGTTGACCTGGTTGTTTTGTAGTTATGGTGTCTCTCATAGCCTAAAAATTTGCTGTTATGGTCCTTATCCTTTTTTGGATCAGTACAGATAATTTAGATGCAACAGACTTGGCATTCTAAGTGCACCATGTTAGTATCCCTTTACCCCAACCCCTCTGAAGAGGAATCTGAAGAGAATACACTGGGAATCCAGTGTGGATCTAAGTGTTCTGGAAAAGGACAGATTATGTGTCTGTTAGCCCACTGCCACCTCTTTACTCACAATTTGAATGAGTCTTGCAATGCTGAGCTGCACTTCAGGTACATTCAAGGGAAAGTCCTGAGAAAGATGCCCTTCATAAAATCTATGTGGTTTTCCCCCTTGACACTAATACTCCACAGGTTTTACTTACTACAAGACCTTTCACTGAGTCCAAGAACTTTGCCAAATAACTACACCAAAAATGAGAAGAATTTTTGACTGTTTGCTTTGTATGGATACAGTTGCCTTGGGGCAGGTGGAAGCCGTTCCTTACAGGGTGTGGAGAGAGCTATGCTATGCTTCGGCCACTTTAAACTGATGTTAGTATGACCTGGAAGCAGTATGCCTTGGAAAAATAAGAACCTGACTCCTAGCAAGGAATGATCTTGCTGTAAAATGTGCTAGTGGGAATATAAATCCTGAAGGCAGTTTGGGCTCTATGCACAAACTGCATCCTTCTGCTTCAAAGCAGGATCTGGTAGATAGAGATTATTCCAGCAGGTGGGGAGATCTGCTCTCTAAACCACAATGATAGGTATTCCTGAACTTCCAGAGTGTTTTCTTTGTATAGTCCACTACTTTTCTCAGAATACTTGCATTGCAAGTTTCTGTAACATGAAAGCCAACTTCTACTTGTCTCAGCTTCAGTGCATATAGAGAAGATTTGTTATGATTATATGTATGGTCAACTTTTTATACATTAAAATACACACACGGCTGCATCTGCCCACCACACATTCATTCTTCCCTGTTTCAAACATAACATGCTCCATTATTTGAGCCTTCCTGTGCAGCTAAGCTCGCAGCACTCCTTGCTTTGCTCTGGACCCTGTCCAGCTTGGCTGCATCCTTTCCAAAGTTCAGCAACTGAATCTGAACTCTGTGTTCCGAATGAGGATGTGCTGTCATGTCATCACCCTGGTTAATATATCCCAGAATGAGATCTGCATCCCTGAACAGCAGATTTTTTCCCTCTTTATGTCACTTAAACTGACAGAATTGCACAGGTACCTTGCACTATCTTCATTTCAGCATCATTTTTTGTTCATCTGTGAGTGCATTTTTGGGGGCCATGTCATAAAGGCTTCAAATCAAGGTATGTGATATCTTGTGCTTGCACCTATTGGCCAAGTCAATAACCATCTCATGAGAAATGAGCTTGGTGTGAAATTATTTTAATTTTTGGTGAAAATTATTTAGTGGCTTTTGCCTGAAATGTCTCCTCGTTTTTCTCAGTGTTGTTCTAATACAATTTCTTTTTCCTTTAATTTCTGTAAACTGATCAGCCTAACTTTGTTTATCATAGAGGTGTCTTCAGAGTTTATGTAGATATTCAGCTTGCTTTCTTTTAAAGTAGGTTAGAAGTAATTTAGTCAGTTTATGACTTTAGCTCATCTCATTCAGCTTTTAAGTACTAGTAGGTAATTTGTTTCCTCACTTGGTATCTATTGATTATATGCTTTGCTCACTGTTATGAAGCACACGGCTACAATTATGCTCATAAACTGAAGAAAACAACATTCAATATTATAGTCTTCTTCACCAAATGAAAAGGTATTATCAAAGCCATCAGATAGTGGGTTATAGAGGAAGCACTTTTTGACATGGCACACAATTACGCTCTGGAACTCCCTGCCACAGAATGCTGTGAATGCCAGTCATTTCCATGGCTCAAACAATGTGACGAATTCATGCTAGAAAGGCTCATTAAGGGCTGTTAAATACACAGATGCATCTGGGAAGTCCTTAAGCCGTGTATTGCTGGAAACCAGAAGGATTTAAGGGAGAGAAATATATCTCCATCCAATATACAGCAACGTCCCCCAACCTCTCTCCATTGTCCTGTGTGTTCATAGTTGCTGAGGGCTGCTGAGCTATATGGATCCTGTGTAGTAGTTTATGTTCTTAGCTGAAATTCACTTGCTTCCAGCTTAAGTAACACAGCAATACAATCCATTGTTTCCCTTTTCTGTAAAACTAGTCAGAGGTACTTGACTTCTTTTTCTGTGCTAAAGCTTTTATACCTGTTCTGATACAGTTCCTGCATGCAGGGCTTTCCTTTTCACTCCTTCTAACAAGTAGAACTGCCTTGTTATTAACAGACTGTGGACCAAGTGGTGCTACACTGGCCTTTGTACTACATATTAGAATAGTTTGCTCCCTTCGTGGTTCTTTTGAGAAGCATCCAGTCACTTCTGACCCATGAAATTGTGCCTATTAATTCTTTGGTGCTGTCAAATTATTGATAAATCAGTTGAATCTGGTGTTCTCCTGGTATTTTGCTAATTGAAGTTTAGTTCCTTAGCAGTTTTTAGAATTTTTTTCTTTTTTTTTTTTCCCCTAAGTAGTGTAGATGTCTTGGGATTTCCTTTGCGGTTCTGTTTCTGTCGAAGCTGTGCTGGTCTTAGGATTTTAGATCTGGATTTGATGTTCAGAATTTCTTCAGATGGATATGAAAAATTGTGGGCCTCTGGATATTAAGTCATTGTCTTGAACAGGTAGGGAAGGAATCAAGGAGTCTTTTCTGTGAAACATTCTATTCTTTTCTTTCTCTTATTTCTTTTTTTTCTTTTCCCTCTTTTATACCAAACACTGTTATAACACAGACTCTTTCCTGTTTGGTGTAAGCAGGAAATGTTTGGCTGCACAGAGATCTAAAATATTAAAGCCAGCTGAGCATACTCAGCTATTTCAGTGCATTGCATCCCAAATTTTTTCTATCCAAGCAGTCTTTTTAATCCTCCTAATTTAATTTAATTTTAAGCGGAGGCATAATTTTCAAGTTTCAAATTCAGGCTGTCTTTTGACAGTAGTTTTAAAGTCTGTAGTGTTAGGTGTATGTGAGATTTAGTTTTAGGAGGTGTGTTTATGTATCAAGAGTGGGGAGGAGATGGAAACTATGAGGTGAATAACTCAAGTAGCTAAAAAGACTTTCCTTTGACTATTTAAAAAACCCAGATTCATCAAGAAGAAAGGAGGTCTGGAAAACCAGCCTGGAAAGAATACAAACTGTTCCAGTACTTGGACTATATGGAAAATGAACTAATTGCAAATAGACTTGGTAACCTCAATTAAAACTGGCACCTGTTAAGTTACAAAACTTCTTCCCATCTTTCTGAAAGCTTTACTATAATACAAGTAATGCGGGTGGGAATAAAGCAAGTTACTGCTTGCTTTACATCTCTGGGCTCCTTTGGTTTGACCAGCCTGAGTAGGTTTTTTTTCCACTATGATTGTGTGTCTAAAATGAGATTGTTTCCTTGGCTGGCAAACTGAAACATGCCTTGCAAGGCATCCAGTCTGGATAGAAACTCCCTCAGGCATCTCAGCACAGTGCCCTGACCTAACACTGCCCGTTCTCCAGAGCAGTTGGTTTTGGTTTTCTTTTTTTCTTTTCCTGATGAAATGTGACATTGATCATCTTGAAGGGAAACTGCATGAGGAAACAGATTGAAGTGCTAACAGAGATGAGGATGGCCTTTCACATCTTGGTATGCTATTTATTACAAATGTGTTTACAAAGGGATGGTTACTCAGTTTAGATCCTTCATGTAAAGGGACACTGCTCATTTCAGCAAGATCCATGAGGGATGGGTTAAATCAGGCAAAGCTCTCCTGCAGATCTTACCTGGCATGGAAAAATGCTCAGTCTTACAGCACAGAAAAGGATGGAAGGAAGTGCTTCTGGAAGACTTTGCTTACTTGTTTTATTCTTTGCTCAGCCCTTGATCAAACAAGTTAAGCTCACGTGGGAGCAGTTTTTTTTAGGTGCACAGTGTCGTAACTCCTGTACCACACTCTGGATTTGCTGCCACTATGAACTTCTTAAACACAACCACCTCTTCTTTCCCTTTGCCTATGTAAGTCTGGCTCTTGCAATGAGCTCACCCTCAACAAAAGGTTCTTGGACTCCTGTTCAGCTCCAGCTCAGGGCTACCTAACAAGGGCTCCTTTCCTGTCATTCTCTCGCCTACTAGACATAGCAGCCCTATGAGTGTTTGGGTGGGGAGGAAGGAGATTGCAACATCCATTAAGGGAAGAAAAAAAACCAACCAAAAAACAAAAAAGGAATGCTTGTCTGTCTCTTGCTTTTCAAGTGCAGCTGTAAAACTTTCTTTGGCCTTTGAAACTGGTGGGTGCAAGCTGTGGAATATGTCAGCTTTTGAAGTTCATCTTTTAAACAGGCAATGGCAAATGGCATCCAAGTTTTAGCTTTTGTAGCAGTTTTGCTGCAAGCTGGAATAAGTTACTTATTCTGACAGTACACTATGGATAGTAAGACTAAGTTAGAAATACCCATACCTCTGTATATCTTTCCCACCCACCAAATGTTTTATTGGCCACATAGGAGAAGGCAGCTAAGAGCCCCAAAGCATTTATTTTCTCATCTGTGGCATTGTGTGCTTGGAGACAGACTGCCACTGGGTACAATGCAGCACATTATATTTCTTAATCTATAGGCATTACTTTCCTACAGAGCTACGTTGTTCCTATTTTTAATGCTGAGTATGGGGATAAAAGCTTTGTTTGTGCAAGGAGTTAACAGGTAGAGCTGCACACAGGTTTTTTTTTACTAATCTAATGTAAGATGATCTGAACAGGCACGGTGAGTTTGAAGCAAGTTGTGCTGCCCTAGCAAGAATGTGGCTACCTCTTGGATATTTGTAGCGCATACCTTTATGTATTTATGTAAATTCTCCCAGCCCTCCACTGAGAAGTAGCCTTTTTACCCTGTCTGCACGTGCAATGAGATGTCCTTGCTGCTTCTTGTTGAGTTACTGACAGCAAAGTTTCCAGTATATGCTTGGCAGGGGAGAAGTTCAATCCAGAAAAAGGAAAACCTCACTTGCTTTTCAACAATTTATACTTACATTCCAGAACTTACACAGTTCTCTTGGGAAAGGTCTTTCCTGTATCCATTGTCTTTATGTAGTGCCTTTCTTAATCATTCTTTGTCATATCCAAGCTTCTGGAAAAGTGAGTGTTTCCCAGGGTGAAGGGACAAGAGTTAGTACATTGCTGCCCAGCTTCTCATAGTGATAATGTGTTAATCAAGTTAATCAAGAGCAGTGACTCAGAGAAAATGAAGACTGGATAATCCAAGTGATTATTTATCACTTCTGTGGTCTACAGGATTGTTTCCTGCTGAAGAAAATAGCCTAAGGCACTATATGGCTAGGGAACACATCTTCATATTTATTCTTGGGTTTTTCTTTCTATAACTCGAAAGTAAAATCTTTAGAAACTTTCTCTCTCCTTACTATTACTATTTTGTAGTCTAACAAGTAACTCTGGATCATAGTTTGTAGTGGCAGAGACACTTCTCAGCTCTAGCTTTGCCTCTAGAACCAAGTCACCCTTTGGATTAGAGCAAAAGGGGAATCAGCTTGTTTCTGGGACTGTCCTGAGTGCACCCTTTCCCTCCCCTGCTGCTGCCCAAGCCTTGTCCCTGAAGAAGCCATCCTAACATCCTCACCCCTGCAAAGGCACAGGTGTGTGTGGGGATTGCCTTTGTTTTTTTCCAGATGCTTTTATGATCTTTTAGTAATTTGGTCTGTCCAATTCAAATGGAGTCTTGTCTGCTAAACTGAAGTTGGGCACTTTAACAGGCTTAATACCAGCTGCTGCTGTTTTGGTTTTTTAACCTTTTTTTTTTTTTTTTGTCCTCTTGCACTGTAGTGTTTAAATGTCTCTTTGAGAAGGTGTTAATCTTTCTGGTTTGGTTTTTCTTTTTTTGTTCCCCATAGGATGATGAAAGTTTGAAATACTTAACTCATGAAGAACAGGATGTTCTCATGTTCTTTGAGGAAACCATAGATGCCTTAGAAGATGACTTGGAGGAGATGGCCCTACGTGACAGTGGCATCCACTGTCAGTCCCCAAGGTCAACAGAAGAAAATGTGTCCAGTCATTCAGAGACTGAAGATATCATTGACTTAGTACAGTCAACACCTGAGAGCAGTGACCATGAAGGCCCTCCCAGCAGAGACACAGAACCAGGTAGCTGAGTTTCTTGCAGCTGTGGGTTTTCCCTTTGATCTAGCCCTGACCTATTCCAGTTCTCCTTAGAAACAGCTAAATAAATTCTGTGCCTTCCTTACTACCTCCAGATAAATTTGTTACACATCAAGAGCTCTAAGTAGTGGGATTTTAATTTGCCTTAGGGTTTTTGAAAGTCTTGCTAGTACTGTAACTTTTTTTCTAATTTTTCCTTTTCCCTCTCAGGGGTCATGCATCTGTTGAAGTTGTTGGTCTGCTATCTCAGTCCTCTAGCTGGATACTGAGTTGTCACTGTTGTGCACAGTCATTGCAACAAGGCAGACAGTATTCACCAATCTATTTTTGCTGTTTCTTTCTAAGACTTCTTAAGATTTTCTCCAAGAATTTTAAGATAGCAGATTGTTTTCAGTGTTACTTTGTGTGGGACTGAAAGGCACACGATCCTATCCGTGAGTTTGTGACAAGATAGCATATGGCGTGTTGTTTTTGTCACCCTGTAGAGTGTTCTCTCTGTGTTTGGAGAATGAATTTATCAGCTAGTACACACAGTGGGATGTAATGTGTCCTCTCCTGGCTGTTTTAATAAAAAATAAGAGCTGCAAAACTCTTATAAAAGAGCAGCCATTGAAGCACAGTGAAACAACACGCAGACTGTGAATGAGAGGCAGAGAGAGGGCTATGGTAGTGAGCACACTGTAGACATGGTGATTTGAGCTATAGCATTGCCTATGAGATGCCATTGCTGGGAGTTCAGTTATAGTTTCTTCTGGCTATGTGGGCTGAGTTTGAGTTAGAAAGGTAGGGAGAGGGGAGGAATGCATTCTGCTTTCACATTTTGCATTCTGCTCAGTGTGAAGAGTTAATGACATCTCTGCTGCTTTGCCTTTTAGTGGTGGATGCCACTCGGAGAGCTGAGAGCCCTCAGCCAGCTGTACCTGCTGACCTTCCCCCACACCCTCCTGCACCACCACCGATGGTGTCTGAGACACTTCCTGCTCCACCCCCTCCTCCAGTGCAGCATCCGAAGCTGCTCCGTTCTATCCCCACTCCTCTCATCATGGCCCAGAAGATCTGTGAGCAGCAGGCAGAGACCCGGGCACGCTTCCCCAGCGCCCTCAAGGAAGGGAATTCCGACAGGAAGAAAGCCCCAGTAGCCAACGGTGATTATTCTGCAGCACTCAAGCACCCTCCTGCCCCCACCCCCAGACTGCACCGGTTCCCAAGCAACATCAACATAACAAACGTCAGTGGCAAGGAGTTCAGTGAGACGATTTCCAAAGCAGCGGTTAATGTCCAGGAGCGGCGGGCTCAGGTGCTGGCCAACATCAATGGGGGAGCTCTTCTGGCAGCTGAACTGGAGGAGAAGCTGCACAAAAACGATTTCTTGTCACGTAACAGAAGTTCTTCCTTACGGGATCTTTCCTCTGAGCAAACACGCTATGAGGCCCTGACAAAACTTGGCCTAGTTAAGGGAAAGCCAGCTCAGGACCAAGTGGACCATGCCCCCAGCACTCAGCAGCCTGATGTGCAGACCAAGCAGGCAGATGCTGTTACCAATGGATATCAAAACATCCATGAGATTTTAAAAAGTGAGCCCAGCCCTTTCCTTCCTATGGGCAAAACTGTAACAATCAAGCCAGAGGTGGCTCTTGCTGCTAACAAAGTCAGCAGCACACAGCAGAACACAGAAAAAAGTTGTAATGATTATAAACAACCTGGTGTAAGCCTGGACATGAGGAGGAGGTCGGGTTCACTGCCTAGACCTTCAGGATTTCGATCCCAAGGGATAACGGTGAAGTTCTCCGGCCGTGGCTCAACTGAAGAAGCCAGGAGAGAGGCACTGCGGAAACTGGGACTCCTGAAAGAGACTGCATAACTGGGATGGAAACGTTCTGGCAGTGGGGGGAAAGTCATAGCATGGCTTTGTGCTAGAACAGTCCCAACAGGATTGGGATCAAGCGGATTGGAAGAGAAAAGGGGAAGTTCTCTGCTTCAGGCAAGCCGAGGAGGTACTAGACACTGTGAAATGGCAACTTGTGTTTATCCCAGAAGGACTGGCACCACGTAGGGTCATGTACAGCAGTGGGTTTTGGCTCTCCTTCCTGCAGAGATACTCATCTGTTGCTCTTTGTGACTAAGGAATTTTATTTAATTAATGCTGGACTGTAGCAGGCATCATGAAGTGTATGAAGTTAATGAAGTGTACAGTGCAGTATTGTTGTACATAGCAAACTGAATTAATTGAATGGCAAATCTTCCTTTTGCTTTTTCTGAAGCCAAAACCAAGAGCTCCATCTATCTGTCCCATGTGTCTGTCTGTCCGTGGGAGCTCAAGATGATGTCACAGCTGAAATTTCTGACAGTGTGACACCCTTCTGTGACTTTTTGTTGTCTGTGTTATCTGGCTTGGTTTCGTTCCCTGCAAGTGGTGGAGTCTTCTGCTCCCTCACTCTGCACTTGACTCAGAGCTGTGCACAGGGTGGTTCCTGCTTCGACCTTCTCCTGGACAGAGCAGCCCAAGCTTTGAACGGGTGACTGCCTCACTCTGCTGCTGAACCTGAAGTCTCCCCTCCCTTCCCAGCCACCTGCTTCTTGGTCATGCCTGAGCAACCCACATGTCCAGGGAAAGGCACCAGGAAAGCCTCAAGGATATGCACCGAGCACCAGATTTCACACTGACTGCCAAAGAGTCTCCTGACAATCTGTGACCCCAACTGCTCTGTCCCGGGGAGGATCTCACAACAGAGAAGCCATAGGAACAAGTTAACTTTGTACCAAAAGAAAGATCCATATGTCACAAGTCTTGTCTTTCACGTTGGGGTTCCTGGGAAGGAACTGTTACTTTTTGAACAATAGCTGTACTATACGAATTATAAATTCTGTTACTACTAATACTGTTATTTTGTCTTCCTGTAGTTTGACAGCCCTAATAATCCTCTGTTCACAGCCTTATTTGATTCTGCCCTGCCAATGCATAACAGAAATTACAGCCAAAATTCTTGCAGGTTAAGTGGAGTTTCAGGAGAGCTGCATCCCAGAGCATACTGTTCCTGAATGGTCCAAGTTGGTGATATATTGCCTTTGTTCAATAGACAAGCTGTTAAAGATGGTCCCAAAATATATTTGTGTGTTAGTATGATTATTTTTTTTTTAATATGGCAAAACTGCCTTCCACATTGAAACATTTTCCGTTTTTGTATTACCTGAAAACATCAAGAATAGCCACTTTAAAATCAAATGCCAAACTCCCCATTTTTTTGTTGTTATTCCTCTATGTTTGATTTCTCAGTGTTTTGGATTTTTTTCTAAAGGGAAAAACTGACTTATTCTCTGCACTTTCTAAAGCCTGGACCAACCCACTCCTCCTCCCAAGCAGCTGAGCAATAAACCTTGGAGAAGAGGAGGGGTGGCTGCAGCAGAAACTGACACACCCTTTGGTGAGGAGCTCTGACGTAACTGTGATAAACAAGTTTGTAGTTCTTGTGATAAGTATTTCAAACTTGCTGAGCTGTACTTGTAAACAAAGCTGTCATGAAGGAAAAACCTTTGTGTCGTTCTCAACCTGCCTCATAAGTTAAGGGTTTTTTTGGTTTGTTTTTTGGGGGGGTTTTTTTTGGTTGGTTTTTTTTTTTTTTTTTTTTTTTTTTTTTTTTTTTTTTTTTTATTTTTTTTTTTTTTTTTAAATTATCTGCTTGCTGCTTAAATTTTTAATTGTTTTGTTATGGTATCTGGCTGGTTCTGTTATGTAGTTATTCTTTTCAGCCTTTTCACTGGGTAAGTGATCATGTTCCTCATTGTGACAGGCTTACTATACATAAGCAATCAGTAATTAAAATATGTGGCCATTCCTGGGCTGGCAGAGCACTTGGGCATGCATAATCAAACGTGAGAGGTGCTGCTGAAACAGAAAAGGCTGCTTGTGTGCTGCAAGTAAAGCACAGGCTTGTTCTGCTGCGCTCTGAGTCTGTAGTCCTAAATCAGAAAGACAAGGGAGCGCATAAAATACACCCAAGCACGTGCTGCAGTGCAGACTGGAATGGAGGCCGACATGTGGATGATGCATCATAATTTATTAACATAACCTGCTAAGTAAATTTAAATGTTTCATGACCTTTGTGCTTTTAAATCCTGGTAAAGCAAATTCTTCATTATGAATGTGAAGTGCGTACGAAGCAATCTCCACATCTAATAATTTCTTGCCAGCTCTTCTTTGAGTTGTTTACAGCTGAGAGTCCATGTTAAGCAAACAGGGGTCAAAAAATCCAGACAGTTTCACTGAAATTCAGTCCAGTTCAATAACTCTGTAATGTCACCCTACTTACAAAAAACCCACAGATGTTTAATATCTAAAGTTGCTGTACACTGAATTAGCTGGATCATGTTCTTTCATCCTTTTTGCAGGGCTGTGTCCTCAGCTGGTAGGAAGTGAGAGTTAGATCTTCATTAGGTAAAGCAGTTTCTGCCCAGGGAGGACTTGGAACGAGGTGTTAATTGTGGCCCTTCATCATAGCAGATAAATTCTTCTCTGTGCCTAAAAACTGTAGTGAGTAAAGCCATGTACTAAATGAAGTTAAGTCTAGCTGCTAATAACCTGTATATAAATTTAGCTCTATTTTGTGTATCTTGTTTTGTGTGTATATGTTGCTGTGATTTTACTTTCTTCCTCTTTGTGCTAGAGGTAGCTGTCTTGCACAAATCTGATAGATCATCTATTAAACTAGAATAAACTCAATGAAATGATGGCTGATGGGAGGTGCCATTGTATTCTTTGCCACCCAGTAGCATGACTCTTTCTTGGAGGAGGGAGGTGCCTTTTCTTAATGGCTAATATTGATTTAATAACTTTCATTTTGCAACTGTGGATGTGTGTGAGCCAGAGCCCAACCCTATCATGCCAGGTGACAGAGGAGGGACAAAAAAAAAAAGGTTATATCTGACAAGAGAGATGTGTTCTCACTGCTGGGCATCAGCAGCTGTGATCATGGTACTTGAAGGAATGAAATTCATCCTGAACAGGGTTTGAATTAGACAAAAGCCCCTCTCTCACAATGTTTTGCATTATTAAAATGACATTTCCAAGAGGAATATTTTATATGTGAAAGAAGAATAACAGCTCTGTTTCCAAGGCTTTTTCTTCCTTGTTGCACAGGTCAAAGTTCCCTGGCAGAGAACATTCCTACCCATCCCTTCTGAGTACGTGCATCTGTGTTTGCTGCCTTTCTGTCTTGTGAAGGATTTCTTTATAAGTTCAGGTGTTGTTGAGCATTTGTCCAAACATCATGGGTCATAAAAGAGAGCATAGAAATCACTCTAGAAAAAAGAAATATTTCCCATTTGCTTGAGCTACTTTTTCATCCCTGAGGCTGGATGAGATAGCCAGAAAGCATCAGCAGGAGCAGCAGTCTCCAAGCTTTCTAGGGCTGCCTCAGGGCTCAGCTACTTGTCTCAGCCAGGGCAGGGCAGGTGGCCTTTTGTAATTGTGTCCAGCTCCAGCCTGGAGCCGGAGGGAGAGAATTTAAGTTGTCTCAGCTTGTAATGAAACTTAAAGGAGGTTCCAGTGCCTCATCCATGCTGGAGGTGAAGCCTCAGAGCTGCCCAGCATCTGCAGCCTTTCAAGTGGCTGCAGCTTGGGGAAGAAGCTTTTGATGTTTTGACTCCTGTTTTATACACACACACACACACGGAATTTGGTTTCAACCTTCAGAATAGACAGCTTCAGAAAGTGTTATCCATAGAGGGATGAGGGAAGGCAGGAGGCTGAAGGGAGGGGGTAGTTTTAACCCAGCAGCTTGGGCAGGTTTACAGTCCTGTTTGGGCCTGAGCAGAGTAACTTTATAGCTCTGTTGAACAAGCTCAAAGTGTTGTGTAGCTGAACCACCAAGGTAAAAATCACAGCCCTTCCTTAGCTGGTTGTGCATTGGCACTCCTGGCAGAGCAGGAGCCAGGGAAGCCAGCCACAGCAGGGCCTGCTCCAGGGGGATTGCTCTAGAGTAGGGAGCTCAGCCCAGGGAGAGCAGCATGGTCCCTGCCTGCACCCTGAGGCAGTTCTGCCATCCTTGGCACTCCCAGCTCCCTGTCCACTGGCCACTTTTCCAGCCACTCATCCCCCAGCCTGGCGTGATCCATGGGGTTGTTGTGACCCAGGGGCAGGAGCTGGTACTTGGTATTGTTGAACCTCATTCTCTTGGCCCATCAATCCAGCCTGTCCCAATCTCTCTGCAGAGCCTTCCTGATCTGCTGTCCTGCAGATCAACATTGCTGCCCAACCCCATGGCACCTGCAAACTCCCTTGCTCCTCTTGACCAAGTCATCCATAATGCTGTTAACCATGGCTGGCACCAGCACTGAGCCCTGGGGGACACTACCAGGGTGACCGGATGCCAGCTGGGTTGAGAACCATTCCCCACCACTCCCTGGGCCCAGCCATCCAGACAGGATTAACCCAGCCAGGACAGCACCTGTCCAAGACATGGGCTGACAGCTTTTCCAGAAGAGTGCCATGGGACATGGTGTCAAAGGCTTTGCTGAAGTCCAGGAAGCCACAGCCTTCCCCTCATCCCCCAGGTGGGTTGTAGAAGGAGATCAGGTTGGTCAGGCAGCACCTGCCTTTCACAAGCCCCTGCTCCCTGCGCCTGATTCCCTGGTTGTCCTGCATGTGCTGTGGGGTGCCACTGGGGATGCTCCACGACCTTCCCTGGCACTGAGGTCAGGCAGACCAGCCTGTAGTTCCATGAATTTTGCTTCCAGCTCTTCTTGTAGATGGGCATCACATTTGCCAGTTTACAACCCAGACCTCCCCACTTAGCCAGGACTGCTGGTAAATGATGGAAAGTGGCTCAGTGAGCACTTCACTATCTCCCATAGCAACAGTGGGTGGATCCCACCAGCCCCATGGACTTGTGCATGTCCAAGTGCTGTAGCAGCTCACTGTCCATTTCCCCTTGGATTATGAGACCTTCCTTCTGCTCCCCATCCCTGCCTCAGGAGCTGGGTACCCAGAGTAGCACTGGGCTTGCCATTACGGACTGAGGCAAAGAGGGCATTGAGTACCTCAGCCTCTTCCTCATCCTTTGTCACTATGTTTCTTCCTGCATCCAATAAAGGATGGAGATTCTTCTCAGCCCTCCTGTTGCTGCCAAGGTATTTATAGAAACTTTTTTTTTTTTTGCTTTTACAACAGTAGCCAGATAAAGTTCCAGTTCAGCTTTAGCCCTGCATAACCCTGATACCCTTGTGTTCCTTCTGAGTTACCTGCCCGTTCTTTTAAAGGTCATGTGCGCTTTTTTTCCCCTGAGTTCCAGCTAGTGCTCCCTGTTCACCCAGGCTGGTTTCCTTCCCTGCTGGCACATTTTTCAGCATGTGGGATCATCTTCTCCTGTGCCTTTAAAATTGCCTTCTTAAAAGCACATCCAACCTTCCTGAACTCCTTTGCCTTCCAGTACTGCCTCCCAAGGGAGTCTGACAGCCTTTTCAATGAAGAGGCCTTTAATTCATCACCCCTCCACCTGCTCTTGCTTTCAGAAAATTCCCGCATCCCACAGAAGCACAGGGAGTCAAGTCGTCATCCCAGTGCTGACTCCCAAACTATAAATATCTTTTCCTCTGAGGTAAGGAGGGTCCTTAGACTGGATGGAGCCAAACCTTTCCAAGGGAACACACCCTTGTCTTGTGTGTTTTGTTTTTGTTTGGCCTTTTTTTCTTCCACTAGAACAGGATTTCTCTTCCCATGTGAAGTGACTCCTCCCAGATGAGGAAATTCCTTCCCTGGAAAGTCCTCAGTGCATCCCTGACTACATCACTAAATGGTCAGATGTGTTCTTACCTCAAGGGAACTGACAGAAGATATTATTTTCCACTGGGCCATAACTACTTGCTGCTATTTCCAACTGGCCAAAAAAAGAACACAGGAGAGGCTTCAGTAACTTTGGGATTAAACTGAGCAGGCATGAGGAATGGTAGATAAACCAGCTGGCAGGCTTGAAGGAGCAACTCGGCTTCAATTTCTCTTTTGTTCATGGATCTTTGCACCTGCTCCTGAGCTTTAATAAATGTTTCATAGGGCCCCAGGAACCACAAACTAATTTTGAGTGGTTCCCAAAACCGTTGAGGCGCTCTTACCCAGGACCAGTTCTCAGAGGGCTATCTCTGTATCACAAAGAAATGCAGCTGCTACAGTATCCTCACCTGAAGGGCAAAGTTTTTTGGGTTTCAGGTTTTTTCTCCCCATTTTTTTTTTTTTTAGGGTATTTTGAAGGTTTGAATTTAAAAGAAAATAAATACATAAAATCATTTGCTTGACCACTGAGTCAGGGAGCAGCTCCAATTCCCAAAGCCTGTGCTACAGCCAGCCACGGACTCGAGCTGCTCCTCGAGGTCTGTCAGAGATTTTGGCTTTAGTCCTTCCCTGGTGATTGCTGCACCCAGTTCAGTGTCTGCACTGATCCCACAGCGGCGTCACCCTGTCCACATTCTCAGTTTGCCCTTCCCACCAGCTCAGCCCCTGCCACGTGCCCCAGCAGCCACCTGAGCACTGGAACACTGCACTGGGCAGAAGGAGAGGCTTGTCTCACCTTATCTATTACAGAGTTCTCCTGATTTGTTTGCTAGCAGCCCCGTGTGGAGCTCGGAGGCACCTGGAGCAGATGGGGGTGGGAAGTGCAGCTCAGCAGTGCCTTTCATCCCCTTGAACAGTGAATCTGCCTTCCCATGGTGCTGCTCGAGCAGAGGAACCAGGACATCCTTCCTCTCCCTTTCCTGCTTTGCAAATGGAAGATTACAGGAGTTACTGGAAAAGTAAAATCTGAGCCACAGACCAAGGAGACACGGCTGGGGCAGCCAAGGGCTGTTTCACCCAAACACCAGCCAAACCTGGGCCATGACAGGTTCAGTGGTTATGGCTGAACATCACACTTCTCTTTGTGAGGGGATGCACAAACCCACATCCCTGCTCTCCCAGTAAGTGCACACGCCCCTCCCAGTGTCCCCACACTCCCTGCCAAAGCCCCACACAGACCCTTGGGAGGTCCCATGTCTTTGAGCCACAGCTTGTTCAGCCCAGGAGTGGCTCAGCAGCTCAGTGCAGCTGTGTCAGTATCTGTGAGCCTGGAGAGCCAGCAGAGAGCTGTACGGAGCTCTGGAGCCCCCAGCCCTTGCTGGGCACAGCCCAACTGCTGCTCCATGGCAGCTGTCACAGCATCCCCCTCTCACTGCTGGCTGGGGCTTCCCATGCAAGTCCCCTCCCTCTCTGATTCAGCCTCGGAGCTCTCTGTTACAACGGGATTGCTCATTTCCTCACAAGGTTGGGGTGGTCAACTTCACCCTCAACTAACTGTTCATGATGTATTTTTTCCCATCATTTCAAAGGAAGCTCTTAACTCCCTGAGCATCAAAAAACTGTAATTTTTTAATCTGTCCTCTACTTGCTTATCCATTCCCACAAGGAAGGGCAAGGGCTGCATTTCCAGCTGGGAAACAAGAGCAGTAGAGTTAAGCCAAGGAAAAAGAGCAGAGATGAGCTTGACCTTCAGGTTTCCAGCCTTATGGAGCAATCCTGAATCACCCTTCCTGTCCCACCACCACACCTGCCCCTGTGGTAGCATTTCCTTGCCCAGGAGAAAATCCAGCAGTCTGGAAGCTCAGACTCACATGTGCCAGGAGCTGTTCAGACTGATTAATGACGATAAGCCACCCATTGTATTGATGCTCAGAGGGTGGAATGACACCAAAAGGAAAACAGCATTCCTACAAGCTGTTGTGGCAGGAGGGGAGATTATTTCTGCATACTTAAAACATCTATTTGGAAACAGTTGTCAGCACATTTCTATTTCCAATATCCAGCCCTACACAAGAGCAGAGAATCCACAGGGTCTTCAGGCTTCACGGCACAAACTTCATTACCATGGAACATTTCCTGCTTCCTAAATGGATTTTAGTTTGCCTGATCAGCTTTAATTTTTATTTATGGCATGAGTTTTCCAGTGAGCTTGAGCCCAGGAAATGGCACCACGTGCCATGCACGGCAATTCCTGGTGCATCCTGTAACAAACACCTGGGCTTCGTGCCGGCCACACCGAGAGCAGAGACTTTGCTCGGCAGTTAGTCACCCTGCAGCAGCAGTGAGGCCTTCTCTGAACCCAAAAGCTGCTCTGATTTTATGTTAGCTAACACTCACAACCCCTGGTTTTCATGGGTGTGGGAGTTGGGACCAACCTGAAAAATGAACCACAGACAATTACACCTCTCAGGCATTACAGATGCTGCTGTGTCCATCTTTCTACTGGAAAAGAAAGTGTACCACAGGAGGAATGAGGAGCCAGTGTCTGCCTGGAACACCTCAGCTGAATTCCCAGAGAGAAGCGGACTGCAGCTGTGTCTTCCTTCCAGGAAAAGGCTCTTCCTGCCCTGAGCCTAAGGAGGAAGCCAGAGCTCGCATCACCACTTGAAAAGCTGCTCAGAGCAGAGATAAGAACAGCCAAAGCAGTCTCTGAGCTCCCTCTCACTGCTTGGTTATTTTCACTTCCGTCACTCCAGGGATGCAACTTTCAGCAACTTGTAGCAGTTTAATAACCATTTATGGGATTAATACAGCCCAAATCTCCCTCCAGGTGGGTTCTGAAAGTGTCACTGACACATTCCAGTCTTGCTTCCCAGGAGAGAACTGACCTTTAGCTCACCATGAACAGCTACATGTGTGTGCATACATATATAATACATATAGTGTAAATAATTTTTAAAAAACCGCCCCCAGAACAATTAAGGGGTAAATACAGCAAAGTTTTCAAGCTCTTGGGCTGTCAACTGGCTTGTTCCCAGAGCAAACATCACTCCACTTTATCCCCTGCACAACAGAAACTTTCTTCCAGCAGGTAAATGTCAAAGAACAAATAAATATCAGCAACAGCTAAATGTATTCCTCCTTCTTAAGTGTCTCAACCACTTTTTTATTTGCCTTACGGCTTGGATCCAGGTAAAGGAAGGAAGGAAGGAAGGAAGGAGGGAGGGAGAGAGGCTTTTTAACAGAGCACTGTTTGCTCTTCTAACAAGGATCATAAACACCAAGTGTTTGAATGGCACAATCACACCCTGACAACAATAACTTAAAAGCAAAGTTTATAGTTCAAACAATGCAAGTAAATATTTTGACATTTGCTCATTTGTTTGATTCTTGCTCAAATCGTTTCCTACTCCCAGTACACTGGGATTTCCTTAGGAGTAGCTGGAAAAAAACCCTATTTATAGTGGAGTCCTGAGAAGAGACAGCAAAGTGCCACCTCAGAGGAGCACCTTCAGCAGGGCAGAGCAGTGTTTGGCTGAGGAAAACCTCAGTGTGGAGCAAATTAGTGATGAAGCTCAAAGAAGGGAAAAAATAAGGGAAACATTGATGTTTTTATCAAGGGGCAACAGCAGGCTCCTGGCATCATTATTGATGGATTGATTTTGAAAATATTCACTCATCTGGCAAGGACACATAGTCCTAATACTACAGCACCACTTTTGGAGGACAATAGTAATTTGTTCATTTGTTAACTCACTTTTTCATTTATCCACCTTCATTTATACTTCCCAACCCACCTGGTCCTGCCAGGTCAAACACAGAGGGAGTGTCCATTGCTCACCCTTAACAGTGCAGATCCCACATGGATCTGCGAGGCTGGGAATGCCCATCCAGGACTGTTCCCCACTTCTGCACAGTTCTCTATTTACTGGAGTCAAATACTCCCCACATAAAGCAGAGACAACAGCGTCAGCAAAGTGCCTGAGCCGGACATGGCAGCTCCTCACAGCTCATCCTGCAGCCCTGCCAAGCACACAGTGACTGCGCTGCTGGAACAGGCAAAGGGAAAAATGCTGAGAGCTTGAAGAAAGCAGGCAGACTGCACAACAGAGGTGGTTTTCTAAGCCTGAATATACATAAAATTACGTGCGCTGTGGCACGTGTGCATCAATGTGCTTTGTAACCACAGAACAGAAACAGCCCAATGGATTTTTCTCACTGAAGGCCTGGGAAGTGGAGATTACAGCAAGTCTGCAAACTCAGCAAATCACAAAAGAAAAGATTCATACCTTTTCTTCTTTTATCACATTACATCATTGTGGGTAGAGAAAGATGCCTGATAGCACCAGCTGGAGTTCAAGGTGTTGCCTGTGAGTACTGGCATTCCTGGGTCAAATTCCAATTTCAGAGTTTCCCAGTCACTTTGGCTCCATCCCAGAGCAAGGGCCAAGCACAGCACCTCAGCTCCAACAGGCTTTCAACTGATGCATCATAAATCATGGAATGGTTTGGGTTGGAAGGGACCTTAAAGCTCATCCAGTTCCATCCCTTGTCATGGGCAGGGACCCCCACTTCCACTAGACCAGGTTGCTCAGAACCCCCTCACAGGAGCCTGGGATGGCCTCAGACCCATCTTGGCAGGTTACAGGGACTCGGGCACATTCAGGTTCCTCAGGTGGTCACAAACTTGTCTCCTATGATGGGAAGGACTTCATGCCCCCAAGTCCCTGCCTTGAGGTTTACGGGCTTGAGAGATGCGGGAAGAGAAATTACCATCAAAAATGGAGGCACAATTGTTGAGTACAAACCTACAACACACTTTGTCAGCTCGAGGAGCCTCACGTCAGTGAAGACAACTCCGAATGCCAAGGCCTGACTTTAGCCCAAATTCTTTCCACAGAAAGATAAGATAACAGAAATCTTTTACGTAATCAAGGGCATGAAACAGTTTCTCCTTCTTCTACATATGTTTCCCCAGACTTAACTCCTTCCTTGTAGGCTCAGGAACACTGCTGCAGAAATGCTCTTTGCAAGGGCACCTTCAACCAGCATCCCATGAGAAAGGCTCCCCAGGGAACATCCTCTGCCCCATCCAACAGTGCCACAGGCTGAATTTGGAATGACATCCCCAGTGACCTGACACACCCGTGGGCCACTGCACTGCAGGGAAACAGAAGCAATGACATTAAACATAATTTCTTTACTTAAAGTAAACATGTGTAATCTGGATAAAGCCACAATATTCATAGGTAACAGACACGGACCAAAACAGAGGCTATTCCCCTGTTCCTATATCAGTCCCAGGCTGCACATCCAACCATTTTAAACTCCCTTTAAAGGAAGGCAAAGGATTCTAATCACGTGCGAGGGAGCCATGCAATCCCTGCAGCAATAACCTGCATGTGGATCAAGTGATGAAACTGCTGTGCAAGAAGCATCCAGCCACACGAAGTGTGGGGTCAGCAAATGGGAAGGCAAAGAATAAATACGATGCAAATTAGGACATTTTCTGTATACCATGGAATGGTTTGGGTTGGAAGAGAAGGGACTTCTAAAGTCACCCAGTTCAACACTCCTGCAATGAGCAGGGACAGTTTCAACTACATGAGGTTGAAATCTTGCCCGTTTCCAGGCATGGGGCACCCACCACCTTTCTGGGAAATCTGTGCCAGTATCTCATCACCCTCACTGTAAAAATTTTCTTCCTTATATCTAACTTAAGTCAATCCTCTTTTAGTTTACAACCATCATCCTTTGTCCTGCTGCAACAGGCCCTGCTAAAAAGTTTGTTCCTATACATTCAGCCTTGATTATTTCACTCACAATAATCTTTGAGGTTTTTATCCAGCACAATATTAGAATAATTAATTTTAAAATTAAACTTTAGAAGGTTTCATTGAACTTTTTTGATTTCAGCCTGAAGTCAGGAAAATCCCCAGGTGACCCAAAACTATTTTTAACAAATAATTTAATAAAGACATTTCCATTGATCCCAATTCTATCCAAGTCATTGGATTAACACATAGAAAACAGAACTAATATTTTATTTTCATGCAGTTACTCAACCTAGATAAATTAAATGCTTTGGAAACTAAGCAGCATGTTGAGAAAAGGAAGCTGACTTTAGTCTGAACCACAATTAGATGCTTAATTTGCTATTAGGAATTGCTAGACATTCTTCAGGGAAGTGGGAATTACATATGACCAGTGGATATGGTCGTATTGGTGTAGCAGACACTCCTGGAGGAGCTCAGAGGTACAAACGTGATTAATAAACGGACCTATCAATTTCATGTTGAAAGAAAACGGTATTAAAAAA
Organism: Dasyornis broadbenti; assembly: GCA_013397935.1. Lineage (NCBI taxonomy): Eukaryota > Metazoa > Chordata > Aves > Passeriformes > Dasyornithidae > Dasyornis > Dasyornis broadbenti. The sequence continues at coordinate 1,368,885 of VZRN01005169.1, read as the reverse complement.
AAAAAAAATCACATAGGACTTGAATCAAAGACCTGGAATTCCTGTCCGAACTACAGCCCACAATACGCCACAAACCCTTCAAAATATCATTTCCAAAGAACAAACTGAATGTCAAGAGGCAGACACCGACTCTAAATTACAACACTTTATTGCAGCATTGGCAAAGGTCAGATTTCTGAAGCTGGTGAAGATCGGGCGGCATTTCTGTATGAAATGTTACAATTTTACAAGTCTCTCTTCCTACATGCAGAAACCAAAACCAGTGGTAAAAAGGATTTTAAAAGAGCTAGAAAAAAAGAATTAGTAGTAACATACAGATGGGATCCTTAACTCAATGAACTACCTCTACCTGAAAGCAAACAAAACCCTATGCTAATAAATAACAGATTGTCAGAAACAGACCAAGAAACCTCATTTCTACTTAGAAAAAAATAAAAATTCTACTTATTTCCAGACTTAAATCTTTTTTTTAACTTTTTGTTTGTTTCAATAGACATAGAGGCTTATCAACCCATGAAGATCAACAAAATATTTGGATCCACTCCTTGACATCCTCCTGTTATGCTGACTGGCACATTTTGGTTTTCAATGATACATACAATGGGCTCAACTATATCCCTGTCCTTAGGCTGGTGTCAGGCTGTTCCAAGCAGTACGAGTCAACACCCTGTGTTCATCAACTTCACTTTCTATTTTAAACCTTAACAGACATTTTACCTCCTTGGCTCTTCAGTTTTTCACCCCTCCCCACCCCCTTTCTGGCACATCTGGCAGCAAAAGGCTCTTCCTTAACCAAGAACGTCCTCGCTGAGGAGTGTTTGAGAAGTTATCCTACTCGGCAGGGTTTTCTTCTGGATTTTGCAGTTTGCTCTATGTTTTTCTACTGTAGATTTGCAGCCCCCAAAGAACATCCTTCCAACACCAAGTGCTCAAGTCGGAGACGACATAACTTGCGGTGAGTTCAGAGCTTTGTTTCCCTGCACGCTGCGCTGCCAAAGGCCTTTCCCGTTCCAGTGTAATCGTCTGAACTCCAGGCTGATCCCGGCTCTCACCGAGCTGCTCGCTGGTCAAGTTCCCCATCTCGTTCGTTTGCTTCTGCTCCTATGAGAAGATTAGCCCTCAACGCCGTTCCCATAACAAAAAGCTTTTTTTGGGGGGGTGGGGGGGGAGAGGGGAGGCTGCTCTTCATGCCCCACGGCCCCAGCCTGTCCCAGGTTTCGGTTCTGAACGCTCTAGACTGACATGCTGAGATGTGTCCACTGCTCTCATTTAATCGCTGGAGGACTCCACAACACCAGAGATACAGGACCTAATGAAATGACACTGGCAGCTGGATCAACGTCTCCTGTAGGAAGAGAAGAGTTGGGAAAACAGTTCAATCTGAGGTACCCAAAATTCTGGGGATGAGTAGCCTGTGAAAGCAGCTGCCACTCATTCTGATACTCTTTTACCCTCCAACAGAAAGTTACGTATTTCTGTTTTCTGCACAGACATTTCAAAAGGCCACATCAGACAAAAGGGGGATAATCAGCACCCTATCATCCCAGATGAGATGCTGAACTACTGAAGCACACAGCTGAGCTGTGAATTTGTTGAAAAAACGAGTTATCGTAAAAAGTTTTCAACTTTCTGTGCAGTTTCTTAATGATTAGAAGTTCTGCAGAAATGTTACAAAGGGCTTTCTAAAGGCAAATTATTGGTTAGAACCCTTTTTAGAGTCAACAGTTACATTAAAATCTTCCATCATCCCTTGTTCACGAAACACATCCCTATCCACAAAAAGTCACATTTAATTCTCTTAAGAACATACAAATGCAAGGAAGAATGACACCAGTTTGCAGGCATGGGATTCAACAAGACCAGGGCAATCCCGAGTAAAGCTACCCCAGCGTCACTAACTTCAGCACAACTGCAGTTACTGCATCTGGGCTTGTTTTCAGCTGATTTCTAGGCCGTAAATTAAAATTAGTAATACACTGCAAAATAAAACTTCAACATTTACAATTCCAAGAAAGCTCCAGGGCTACATACCCAGGTTTTTTACCGTATAAACGCAAAAGTTCATGTTTCTTTACATCAGTCCATAAACCTCCAGTGTTTGTTGGAACAGTCATTTCATCTAAACCTGTTTTTTACTGAACATCTTGTGAGAAAAATGTTAACTGGACATGGTAACTTCAGCATCTCTTGTACCAGATGAACTTTCACACTAATTTTGTATGTGTTGCTTTGTTTTGATATCCAGTATTTCTGTGTTTTAAATACACTGTGTATTATTGCCAGGAAGTCCCAAGCTGATGCATCATTAGAACTCACTGCAGCACTGCTTCTATTATTTGGTTTTCACCACCTTTTTGTGTTCCATCACGTAATAGTCTAATTCTTTGTGGCACACTTGATATCAGGAACACTGGCTATGTGCTTTCAACAGAAAGGAACTTAAATTTTGATTGATTTAGTAGACTGACATCTCACTTGCAGAATGTTATAACTGAGAAAAGACATCACTGAACTGCAGGATCATGCTTTTACCTTTCCATCTTCCCTTAAAAATAATTCTACTGCTGACTGGGGAGGTAAGGAAAAAGGCTGGGACTGGCTGCATGTCTCTAACTTGGTCAAAATGACTCTCACCCAAACCAGCAGCTGCCAGGACACACTGGTGGCAGATCCCTGTTTCAGTGGATTACAGCAAGGTGCTGCTGCCAAAAATAGTAGTTTTTCCCAAACCAGGCATTTCACACTTGTGTCCAACCTAGTAAACTTGATCCAAACCTGTATTTAGCAGGGTCAAACTCAGTACACAGATGTAATTGAAACCATCCTGAGCTCTATGTGTAAAATGAATCAATTCTTTGCAGTCTCCTCTCACACCCCCTTTCCTGCAACTGACACAGTTATTAATTTGTGTAACATTCATAGTCAGCTTCTCACGCCACTGCTGAACATTAACACTGCCTACCTATGACAGGGAAATACACAGAGCCTCTGCAACCAAACCATAGCTGAAGTAGAAAATTGGAAGCCATGACAACACAGAAACCTCACACCATAGGCTATGGAATAATCACAGATCCATGGCACTTGTGAAACTGGGAGAGCTCAGTCAGCAAGACAACATTACAGCTTAAACTGAGAAGTTCCCAGGAGAATATCAATAATCAACTCTTTCCTGCATGTTGCTGACATCACAAGATCACAAAAATCACTTTATTTCTTAACATGTGAGACCTCTGAAGCTGGATTTCATACTTCTCCCTAATCTTCTTGTGTCCTCCAATCCACAGCACTGCATTTCTGTAGTGCTACATTTCTTCATAAGTCTCACGAACTTCCAGCTCTGAACACCACCTCTCCCAACTCACTCCCTGCTTTGCTTTTCTCAACCAATCGCAGCTTCGATGCTCTTTGTTCTCTCCCCTAGTTCCAAAATTAGGAACATGAAACAGAAAACACCAAGGTGCCCATTAAAAACCTATCAAATCTGACTTATCACCTTCCATACTGTAAACATGAGAAATTCAAATAAACCGTAAAAGCTGGACTCACTTAAGTAAGAGAATCTTAACTTCTGCAAGTTGTTTTATATTCTCATCTATTCATCAAAAATAAAATGCTCTGACAAAGTGAAATCAAAGCAGGAAGGTTTTCTGGTAATTGGTAGCTGGTTTCCAGAAGGCCATGGAGCTGCAGGGGTTTTTGGTAAGTAATTTTTATTATTCATATTAAAAGACGTTTTTCAAACACAGGAGTCTTTCTAATTGACATGGCTAATAAATATGATCATGCCTTCCATTTCCTCTAAACTAAACTGTGATCAGCTTTTCTCTCCAACTTTGCTGTTTGGATTAGACTCACCTAGCTTGCAGAGCTCAACAAGCACCATCCTGCCAAGGCAAACATCTAAGGCTTTTCTTATTCTTTTTTGTTCAGCTCCAGTGCAGTCCACCAGAAGCAGCTGCAGGATTTGGAGCCTCCCTCCCATATTCCTCCCTTTGCTTTCCTACCATCACACAGCTGAAAAGGGGGGTTGGAATTTCTTAGCTGTGTTTCAAAGGCTCATCTCAGTAAGAAGTGAATTCAAAGCTTCATAAAACAATATTGTCAATGCATCAACTTCATGAATTGCATGGGTCCAGTAGCTGAAACCGGAAATCATGTTAAATTCACATTTCTCCTTATTATCCAAACTCTGATTTTTCCGCTTTAATGCAATACTCTTTATGATGAGAGCATTTAGCTAATAAAATCCCAGCATCCTGTTATTACTGTTATGCTTCATTTTTCTTTATTAAATGGGTTAAAGAGAAATAAGAGTCAGATGTAAACAGGAGACCTAAAATCACCATTTTACTTGAATATTATTTGGTTTGCCAGCCTATACCTGCATTCCCAGGGGAACTTTGGACACAGGCAGGCCCCTCCTTACTACACTTCCAAAACAGCAATGAATTTTGAGGTTACTGCTTTTAATAAGGAGAGGTTTAACAAGATAAAATCCATGATAAGGCCTCGCTTCTCAACAGAAGAAATAATTACAGGGAGAAATTTGACTTTCTTGGTAATCAATATTTTAAAATAGATTTTATATAATGTGGTTATTTTCATTTCACTTTTAAAACCAAGACATTTAGTGGATCTCAATCCTCCTAAACAAAGGAAAACCATTTCACTTTTTAAGAAGCTGGTAATAACTGTAAAAGTCTGTTTTTATGATAATCCCATCACCAAAAAAAAAATTACTTTAGTAAATTTTATGTTTCCTGAAGGTAGCAGTTTAATAGCCTGAGAGCCAAAGGCCTCTCTTAACACACAAATGCTACAGAACTGGAGGCAAGAGAGAAAACTGTTTTCTTCTCAGTTCTGCTGAAGTTAATCAAAGAACCCTACTTTTAATGGAGTCACAGTAAATTATCTTTAAGGCCAGTCAGCCTTAAATGTACCAGTCCCAGAAAGAATCTCCTCCTTACAGGATTAGCAGGTCTCAAAACCTCAGGCAATACAAGCAGGCAATTCCAAACGCACAGGAATAAACTCCAATTTTTGATCCAGCATTTTGCACATACTAAATAATAAAAAATTTGGCAAAGCTTGTAAATCTCATTGCATTTACTTTAGTACAGAACAAGGACATTAATAGAGAAGAAGTAAAGTAAAAAACTGCAAAAGATTTCTCTTTTTTAAAAAACATACATAGGGCTAATTGCTTAGTGAGATCCAGTTGTTCAAGGCCAAAAACTTATGGAAGAACCCAATGCTGCTTTCATTAATTTCTGAAATGAACTGTTAGAATAGGTAGACTTGGATTTAACTTCCTAAAAGGTGTTTGAAACACAGTGCCTAGAACATGTTTAGCAACACAAAAGCAAGGCAAAACCAACAAATCATTTTCTCTATTCTTAACACTAATTGAAATGTAAGAAAGTCTTCATCCCTACCTCAACCATCAGAACCTGTCACACTGTGCATTCCAGTGGAATCAGCCAGCAGACTTATTTGCTCTGACTACATCAAGAAATTCAAAATAAAAAGTTGTATACCTTAGAGAAAGCAGCAAACTATTATTTCCAGTAAGTCTGAGGTATGTTGCAAGAAAATAACGTATCAGTCATGTTGACGCACAAAGAAGCAGCAACACAGCAGAGTGTGCTTATGGAAGTGATAATATCTGTGTTACATATGTTGGTTCTGCCAAGGGGGAATGTGAAACCCTCTCTAAACAGATATTAAATTTAGCAGCTCAGTTCCTATCTGCTCTCAGCAAGATACTCCAGTGTCCTCAGAATCCACAGGGTAACCTCTTAACAAAGCATGAGGGGGGTCTGGGCAGAGACTGCAGTGCACCCTTCGAAGTTCACAAGAGAGTTTTCAACACATCCTATAAATCAGAGGCTCTAAAAAACACAGGCAATAGACAATCTGTGCCAGTGGGAAGCCATTGGCGGACCCACAGTCTCCAATAAATAAATGGAGTTAAGAAAAATACTATTCCCTTACTGCAGGCTGAGATGGCTCAACCGACGCATGACTGCCAGGCAGAGCATTGCAGTACACAACAAATAAAATACATGTGCTCAAACAAACTTCCTGATCTCTGTTCCAAAAAGCTTATGGATTAAAAGCAACAAAGAGTAAATTCCATCACACAAAACTACATCAGAATTGCAAGTGCATGGCACTTGAACAAGCAAACAGTACTCAAGCTGTTTGCTGGACAACGTCTGACCTACTTCACAGTGAAGTCCTAAATTATATTTTCCCTACAACATCTGAATATAAAAGGTTTTCTAAAGAAATGCATTTAAAAGAAATCTACAGATATCACATCTAGTGGTCTGGCTGCTGTGTTTAAAGAATAACTGCAGCATGCTCCTTGTGCCTGGAAGAACAGAAGACTGCTGCTATTTATGAAACACCTGCAAGTATTGTGGCAATTTGGTGTAACTGAACACTTTGTATTCCTAAACAGCATTAGGTCACAGTGATATGAAAAAGCTAGATGGACAGCACTGCTCATTTTATTGAGTTACATCTGGTTCATTTTATTAAAACATTTATTTTAAACCGCAATCTTTGAAAAAAATTTTTTTTTTTGTTCAAGCAGGGTCTATATGAGGTCTCAGTGGAGTAAGTGATCATCAGGATATTAAAAAATGATCATAAATATGTACCACAAAGAAATTGGAAATGCTACTTGAACACAGGAATAGTACATTACATTAACTTATTTGCAGCATACAAAGACAGACCCATTAGGAGGTAAACTCTCCCTTCCCAGTTGCTGCTCCTATCAATCCGCTTTCAAAATGAACTTGCAAAGAAAAGAGAAACACAAAAGCAAGTCTGCATGTCACCCGGAACTCTGTCTATCCAAATTTGTGCTGCAGGGCTAATTTAATGGTTTATTTGCCAGCTTACTCTGAGTGAGAAAAGACATACTAAAGCCTCAGAACAGCTATTAAGCAATCGGGAATGATTCTTTTCATGTTAATGCTGGTTTTGGTACGCTCTTGCATACCATAAATTGAAGTTCTCCTCCCCCTTCCCCACCTTTACTATAGGTGAAATTACACAGGAATAGCTGACAAATTCACCACACAGAAAGAGCATAATGAGAATTTCTGCAGATATTAAAAAAAAATCCTCTCCCCCTCTCACTGAGAAAGCAGACTTGCATCTTTTCTCCTACAAAAAGAGGCTCAGCTTCTACCACCTAGTTCATAACTGAAAAATAACCTTTTGGCTTCCAAACTGTCAAGGAGCTACAGACACTGTGTTAGAAGCAAAAAACACTGCTTTGCATTTTAAGAGAATGCTTTAGAATGAAAATGACTGCCCAAGCACTCACTAAAGAGATCATTATCTGTTTCTATTATGAAGTAATTACTTGCCTGGAACCAGAACTACCACATTTAAAGGAAGATTGTCCTACCTCCCACCGGTTTTAAAGATTAGATCTGCATTAGGTGCTCCCTTCGGATGCTGGTAACGAGGCCGCCTCTCACGATTAGTATTTGCTGGAGCTGGACGCTGTGCCAGAGACTGCAACATTTCTGGGATTTTAGGTAAAAGAAAATTAAATAGAAGAAAGTTAAATACATTTTCTATGCATCATTTTACACTGGAGTTTACATAAGCACATTTCACTGCCATTTATACTTACACTTTGCTACAGAGTTAACACTCCTCAAGTTATTCCATATGTTAATTACAAGAAGTTACTAAATTGCATCGACAGCTTTGATAAACGCAAGCTACCCCACAGTATGAACTTGCATTTCCAGATGTTCCTGCTGAAGGAACTGCCAGCAATGGTTCTCATCACAGGTGGTCAAGAAAGGGCCTGTGACCTTTTCTTTCTGAACACATCAGCCACCACTTTCTTCATCAATGATCAAGAGCAAAGACTCAAAGAAGCATGGGGGGCCTCAATATTAAACCTCCCTGGAATAGTAACAACTGGACAATGCTGCTGCCAATTAAAGACTCAGCAAGAAACCTGATCTAAAATTAGGCATTGCCAGTCAGGTATTTAAGTCTAAGCTTGGCATAATTGGATCCTTTTCCAGGGAAGACAGACACCTGAAGAAGGTGACTCAGCTGACCTACATTGCACCAGCTGTCCCATGGATGGAGTTTTTCACTTTATCATCAGTAGGAATAATTTGGCGGGTGCAGAAAGCAGCCCACACTACCTAGTTTAGCCCTGTATAGCCAACTTCTGGGCAATTTAAGCTAGGATAGTATTGTATTTTGACATTAGGTAGAACTTAAGTTCTAACATTTTATTTCCTTTTTTTTAATGATAAAAAAGTCTCTTTACCAGGCTAAGTTAATGGTTATTAAGTAGTCAATATAGTTACAGATATATCACAGGAACTGCCAGGTAACCTCTGCCCATCTGTTAATGCATCTAATGGAAAGTATTCCTGACACTCCACCTGAGCAAGGATCTGCATTACTCAGCAAACAGACATATGGGATAAAGGAAGGGGAAAAGTGGAATAAGCTGTTAAACAGATTACGTTTGAAAGTCCGCTCTGTCTGGTTCTCTAATCTCTGGTAATCTCATTGGAGACACACGCCCGTCACCTGCTACACATACACTTCTACTGCTCTCAGTGACTTGCACAGGGCAAAAACCCAGGACCCTAAGGCGGTTCCCTCACTATTTACAAAATGCAGGTGACGCTTTCAGTGAAGTTAGCCACTCAGTCTTTGAGAAACTGGGAAACTGTGACTGATTTAATATATACAATATCTGTGCCAACAGTCAATAGCCCCTGTATTCATGTTTTGTACACTCCCCATTCAGCACCTGGCAGAGGCAGCCACTGAACAAACTGACAGTCCACGTTTGTAAACATCATCCTTCCCAACAATCCCGTGTACCAGGACAGATCTCTGGGGGCAATGAGGAAACCAGATTAGGGTACACTGCCAGCCAGGGGTGAGCAGCAAGCAGAGAATGAACAAATACGTGCACATCTGCCTCTTCTCTTTCCCACATGGCAGGTGAAAGGAAATATGGGACTGGGAAGTTCAGTACTGGAGAAGGTAACAGAAGACAGAGATGGCAGGGGAGCACAGTGTGTTTCCTAGGCTGAAGGCACATCACCAAACCTCCTTGGTTTTTTAGTGAAGAAAAAAATTAATCTGCACAGAAAAGTACCAGTCTAAACTAGTGAGCCACCCAAGTTCCTAATAAATTAAAATATATTTGTAATATAACAAGGTTTGCTGAAACATTAAATCATTATCTGATACTACTTTGAAGTACATTGGTGAATTTCCATCTATTAGCTACCCTGTGCAGATGAAAAGACCAACAAGTACATGTACAAACGTTGGGACAGCCCTGAGGCATTCTTCCAGAAACTGAGAATTCTTCTTCTCTTGGTAACTTCAAAGCTTGAAACAGAAATTTAAACCCAACACTTTTGTTCAATGGGTAGGTACCAACTTGTTACAGACAGAATGACTCTTCAAAAGTAACAATCAGCTGCAGAAAATCTAAATTAAAAATAGTTCCAAAGGTGAATGTAATTTGGCCTGTTTAATTTAACCCCATTAAAAGGTCCTCTTTAGTTTGGTTTTACTTTCTGTATTACCCAGGGTTAGGATCACCAGCTGTTTTAAAAAGGGACGTCAATTATGGAAAAACATTTTTATTTTGTGTTGATTTCCTTCCTGTATTAAAGCTTTATACACAGCAACTAAATAAAAATCTATGAGAAAATGATTTTTAAAAAATGCCTATTACCAGCTATCAATTGGTATCAGTGGTCCAATTCTGTCCAACAGAAATGAATCAATGTGATCCTTTTTAGAGAAAAAGCAGAAATGCTCACAATAAAATTCTAGATTAAACAGGTTCATTTTAAAGATATCAGCAAAGTCTTATAAAAGGGCATAAAACCCAAATGCCTTGACCAGGAGAAATATCAGAGGAATCCAATGAGGAAAAATCTGGAAAAACTCTGAGACAAGCACTAAAATGTCTAATTCTAGGGTCTACTCTTTCTCTTCCTTTTTCACAAGTGGGCTTTTTAAGAGCAGTGACACAGAAAAGAAGTTTTTAAGCTAATTACTATGTTAAACACTAAGAATATACTGTGTTACCATTTCAGAGCTCTGCAGACACTCACTCTGGAAGATACTTCTTTTTACAATTGTAAGTTTAGTCCGGTACTATCAAAGTTCTGCAAGCAGTACTGGATTCCATAGTGTTGTAAAATTAGAACTGCTTTCATTTAATTATTTCCCACTTCTTGATGAACAATGACCTTTCACTAAATACCTTAAAAGAGATTTCCTGTTAATTAACTACTTACACAGTGATTAGCACCAAACTACAACATCTTTACAAAAAAAACAGAGCAAAAATTTTTGAGATGTTAAATGGCAACACTAACATAACACATCCATTTTATTGGGCTGGCTTTGTTTACTACCTGAGTAAACCAAGGGAAGTTGATTCTGAAAAAAACCACGACCCAAAATAAACCATCCAACAACTAAACACCATCAAGTGCACCTGTTTGGGGGCTGTATGATTTGCTGTATTAACTGTTGCTTCAATCTGTCCAGGTTCCAAAATGCCTGATTTGCATGTCTTCAAAAAACAAATTAATCACGTAATCTGTATGAAACCTCCATTTTCTTAATATATACTTATGTTCCAGATTTGAGGACTCCTAGAACCTTTACAATATGAAGCTAAGGTAACATTTTGTATTTCTCTGGTGAAGGTTACCTCAGTATTTGCAAGTCTCAGCAAGACTAATGAAGAGTCTAAATACTATTGATATCTAAAACATCTATTAATAGTTTAAAAGCAGAGTTTAAATTGAACAGAATTCATCTTATATCGAACTCAACTGTCTTGTAGTAAACATCAGATTAATTTTGTATTACCATAATTTTAAAAGAACAATCTCAGTTCTTCCCCTTTTCCAAAAGAAATGGAAATGCTGAAATTTGAGACCCACTTGGAAACTCCTTTTCATGGAACAGCTACAAAAATTTCTTCAAGTATAAAGACCAGGGAGTAAACAATGAATGACTAAAACCCAAAATATAGGTTTCCTATAAGTATTGCAAATTAATATTTAGAACTTCAGCTGCCAATTATCACAAATAATACTTTCTGCAGATTTTCTTACCCTGATAGTCCTCTTGTTCTTGCCGTTCATTGATATCCAAAGTGAGCTTTTTCATCCTCATTCTCTCCTCCTGTTCCGCTTGCTGTTGGTTCCAATGGTTTGCAGCAAGTTGGGAAGACATCGGCACATTTAGGATCTTAAACTGCAAATAAAAATAAGCTTTTAAAGTGTCCATCAGAGAACAAACCCCAGCTAATACAAAAAATTTCAAAATACAAATGCTACGGTTACTTCTAGGTTATTGCAATGAGGTACTTTCTACAGAAGTTTCTATTGTGAAGTGTGGTGTTTGTTGGTTTGTTCTTAAGCTCTTTTTCACATAAAGAAGTGTGAGAAAATGCCAGACCTGCTAAAGACACAGAGAACACAAAAAGGGCTGAGGCCAAAACCTACTACACACAATATTCATGGGAACAAAATTCACTGACTTTGCCTAGGAAGGCACAGCCATATGCTTTATTTCTTATTTTCATACCAGCTGATATGCCTACAGAGAATTGCACTGGTCTTGAGATAAAAGCACCACAGCTGGCTCAGAAAGGTGCATTTCGCTCTTCAGGTCTCTTCCTTCCAAAGAGATGAAGCTCCTCTTGAGCAGAATTTCTACTACTATCCCTTGTGATAACAGAGGAAAAACATTTTCAAGCATTTCAGATATTCCCTGGCATTCCTTGGCTAGTACTTTCCTTCTTAAGAATAATTCTGGCTCCCCAGTGCTTCTTATTACTCTGGAGACAACCATGGTGTCAAATTGATTTTTTCCTCCTCCCCCACACACAAACAAGCTCACCACATATTCAACCCATTATTTGGTTTGCCTTAAGGTACTCCAGGTAAGTTTAGCACTCCTACAGAAGTACTCTCTCTCTGGAAATCCAGTTTATATTTTCAGGAAAGTGTAAGGAAGGTGATTTCTTTTTCCCCAGACTCAGAAAATCCAAGTTGCTACCTCTACCTATTTTTTTTTTTTCTACAATTGTTCCAGATCAGAGAAGTAATTCTTAATCTTATCCACAACTGAAACAACAGTTCTCAGAAAACCCTTAATGCTAAAGTTTGCAAACATTTTAAAAAATCTCATTTCCTCCTTCAACACTATGTCCATTAGAAATAAGTATTTCTGTGCCTTAAGAAGGGTAATGCATTTAAGGATAATCACTCTCAATATTCCATTAAGTACTCTGAATCCTGCTGCTTGCTCGTCATAGGAGTACTATTTCCAAAGAAACAGAAGTAAATTTCTAAGTGTTCTTTTCTGTTACACTGTCAAAAGCTGCAGAGAGATAAATTACCAAAACCTCTGTTGAGAAGGTTTAGAGTAAAAGAAAAATCCTCACACCTGCAGTTAGTATTTAATGCAATAATCACTGAACAATCTCAAGCTATCTCAGACAGTAATGCCCCACTAGCAGCAGAGTGATCAATGTGAGAAGACTCTGAGTACTCAGATGAAGCATTTGAAAATAAAGTGTGTTTGAAACAGCTACGACAGACTCTTGAAAAGACCTGAGGAAAACCTGGGTACAGTAAATCCTTAAACCCTACAAACCAGAAAATGTATTTAGGTGAGATCTTTTGGGGATGGGAGGGAGGATAATAGGATATTACATTGAATATAAATATGAGCTTGTTATTAAGGTGTGCAGGGAAGAATAAAAATGGAAGTTGAATTTCCAAGAGCAAAGTAAGCTCTGGTTACTTATCGCTGAGCAAGCTGTGTGTGTTCCGAGATATCATCACATGAACTTCACGTAGACTACACAAATAACTAATCCATTAGCAGCATTTAATGATAAAAATCATTCCTCAGCTTCACCATTAAGCTCTTCATCCATTTAATATGTCCTTCATATTTTCTCTGTTCTGTGGATTTATCAGCTTAATGGGATTGGTGTTTTCAGACAGGATGCTTAAAGCAGAAAAAGAAAACTGAACTACAGAAGGGTATAAATGAAAGAAACAGACTCAGAAAAACAACAGCCTGGCGCTTAACAAAACATCACTGAGTCACTATCTCAAGGCAATCAGCTGCCACCTGAAATCAAGTCACGGATGACAATTATTACAGGATATGATTACTGAGCAACTGAAACATTTCCGATTTGCAAACAGTGAAGAGGTGTACCAAAAATGTCTTATCAAATCTGTGAGATGGGGGCAGGACAGAGGATTTCACTTAAAAGATGGTAAACTGAAGGAGGATCAAAAATGATTATTCAGAAGACTAGACTACAGATTTTATAAAAATGCCACGAGATAAAGGTATGATGATATAAACAAGATACAGAATTTCACATTCAAGGAGAGATTTTACCATTCCATGGATATTATCATTCTTTTATGGAGCCTTGTTAAAAATCTTTCAAAGGAAAGGAAATCTTTTGTCTTAGGTATTAACCGAATTTCTTTTTACTGTCTATATCTCATTTTAGTTAACACGTACCTGGCATAAAACTTCTTGGTTCAGAAACACCAAATGGTATTAGATACAGCTCAGCTCTGATCCCTTATGATGACAACAATATTTCCCTTTGCCCTCTCACGGCTTATGGATAAAGCACAAGGCCATCATCTAATTACAAATAACCATGTTAGATTCTACTGTTACTAGTTTTTTAGGTTTGGAGGATAAAATATGGTGTCCTTGTGACTATCAGCCTGTAATATTAATTCAGGTACATGCAGCTGGTAAATATCAGTCAGTATTTAAAACAAAAAAAACTACTTGTCAATGCTGCACTGAAGTCTGGGTGCACACTGACATGTGAGCAGAGTATTTGGCAACAGGACCTCCACTAGCAAATGTGACCCTCAGGAAGGAAGCACAGCACGATCCATTTTTCTAACAGATTTCTTGTTTCAGCTGCACTGCTGACAAAGAACACAGAGACTGAAACCATTACTAACAGAGCAAGCAATTAGGCTGATGTCATTTATCACTCTGGTGACTGTGCAGATGAAGTTACTTACAGCCACCCAGGCTGCTGCAAACTTCTTTTGTCTGTTTTTAAAAGCTGAAAGTTTACAGCTATAACATAACAATGAAGTATGCATCCAGCACTTCAAACTTTCTGCACATTCTGCTCACACAGATTTAAAATAAAGCACCGTAAGAAGGAATAATTATTTTCTTTTCAACTCCACCTCTTCTTTCCTGCTTATTTTTCTATTAAAACTGACTACTAAAACATTTTTTTCCTGAACACAGAATCATGGACAAAGAAGCCTTTCACTAACTCAAGAGGTGAAGTAGTCTATAAAGCAACTGTTTTCTACATTTCTAGAAACACCGAGAGGAGTTTTGGCAGGAAGAGCCTACTCCCAAAACCAAATATTGGGGGAGGAGCAGGGAAAACTCCTGAACAAGTTCTGCTTTCTTTTTAAGCCACATGTCTGCAATATTTTTCCCCTTTACATGGAATAAGAAGATCCCAAAATTCATTGTAACTACAGATGCTCCTAGTAGATTATCCTGAACAAGCTAAACAACATTTTTTGAAAAATGGAGTTCTCTTAAACCCCTTCTCAAACCAATGACCACAGTTAAAAATCTCCCACTCAAAGCTTTTGTAGAACTTTGTATACCATATTCAAGTTCCAGGAAAACAGAATAACCACTTCCTACATGGATTTTTGAAGTGTGTTTCGTATGAAGGAAGAGAACGAGCCTACTTCAGGTTTATACACATCAACTGCTACACTACTGTCACAATTCAGGTAATAAATGTAAAAAAAACAAGTAATGACATATATCTAAACTCAAATATATGGCATGAAACAATTCCTTGGGTTCACTTTCCATAAAAATTCAGTGTCATTTATTTTCATCATCAAATTATACAACCAAAACTAAAACGTTTCTTTAAAAGACCTAAACCATGACAAGAAATACATGTGGAATGTGTTAGGTACAGATTTGTGTACTGTGCATTTGCTGAGCTAGGAAAAGTCAAACATACACTGGAGAAAAGAGCCAAGACTAACACACAGCCTAGCTGCATGAAAAAAGGAGTTTCTTTTATCAACCTGATTTCCATTTAAGTTTTTCCATGAGATTCACTCAGTGCATTCTGGAATAGTCCCCTAAAAATGTCTCTAGACATAATGACTTTTTTTTTTTTTTTTTTTTTTTGCAAGTTGGATAAATTCAGCCAAGTGGCAGTTATTTAGGAGATGGAATTTAGCAATAACCATATATCTTGATTTGAAGCTGAAAGTATTTTCAGAAAAACCTGTAGAATCTTGAAGATTCTAGAATAGTCCTTTTTTTTTCTACTCCTTTTAATGTTCAGTGGCAGTTCACCAACCACATCTCTACCTTCCACAACTGTATCTAAAATACATTCAAGACATACCCCTGTCCTACTGGTAGAATCACCAAATGTAATTAGTAACGGTATAATCTGACTATAGAATTTTTCTACATCATTTCTATTAATAACCAGGAATTTCAAGGAATTATATATGCTATTTTCTATAGTCAAAATTAAGTTGTCTACATCCAATTTTGAGAAATGAAAGAAGAAATAAAGAAATTTTGTGTTACTTTTTTTGAAGTGAAAGGCCTTTTTTTATTTAAGCAGTGTCTATACCTTACATGAAGTCTTACCTGCTGTTTGTTGCCTTTTCGTGTTAACATGACAAATGGCATTGTGTCCCCAGACTCTGACTCTCCTTCCCCACCTCCAAGAGGGGGGCCCTTCTTCAGCTGACTTTTGAGATGTAGAGGAATAGCAACATCCAACTGATGCACTTTAACAGATTCACCACTTCGTTGCTGTTAAAAGAAAAGTGAATTCTATAAATGATCAGATATTGACATGGTCAGTCAGGCTGGCAACAATCAGATTTTTATGACTGAGAAAAGGTTTAACCTTCCAGAAAAACGAAGTAATATATAAATACACTTATTAGGTTTTATTACATTATCCTTTGGTTTTCCTTGCTTGTGAAAAAGAAAGCTGAGAGAACAATGCAAATTATAAAGGAATTTGGACAACAATCTCTCTCAGAAAGAAATCTAGAGACCTGATGACACATTGTAGAATGTTCACTCTTAGTTCAAGATTTTTTTGGTACATGTTATTAATATATTTATTACACAGGGCTTGCTATACTCAATACTTAAATATTTACCAGATGTGGCTCAAAAAAAGGGTACTAAAAGGTTATGTAAATTTAAACACATCTCCATTTTAAGCCTATTAAAACCTAGGATAAAGTCAGAAGCATTGCACAGTATCTGCTGCAGTTATTATTCATTCTGTAAAATATAAGTCTGCATGTCATATATTCACTGGGCAAACAACACAATTAATAACTATTTTACTAAAAGCCAAACATGTCAACTGCAGCAAAGAGGCCAAAAAGACAAAAAAACAACTCATGTCCTTTAGTATGATAAGCTAAGCATGAATCACTTATCTGCTTTAAGAAAAACTACAGTTAACTGTACATTAAATTAGGAAAATAACTGTTTATACCTGAAGATTTTCCAGCATCATTTTATCCAAGGCCTGAATGAAGTCCTCATCCTCTGCACAAGGGACATGCTTCAGTCCTCCTCCTTTAATCATTACTTCCTATTGCAATAGGAAAAAATCATTGATTAAATTAGTTTCAAGAAATACGAATATTCAGTCTAGAAATAAGCGGAAAATGGCCTTATTGCTTCTATATCATACACAATCAAAAGGCTTAAAAAACCAAATTGCTCAACAAAGAAGTTTTCAGCCTTTATTATTTTATTGAAAGGCTTATTTCCTGATTTATGGTCATTCATAATATTCTGACCAATTCGTGTGTGTATGTGCAGGCGAATGTGGATACACTCAAGATGCGCACAAAGTCTCTATCCTTAGCACACCTATTTTAACTCTATTTTCCATTAAGTCCCTAAAGTCAGATGGTATTTTCAAGACAAAGGCTACCCTTCAATTATTTGGAAAACACAACATGACCAAAAAAAAGTCTGAAGTCAGTACCCCAACATATTGTTCTATAATTTTCTTTATTTTCTTACTATATAACTGCCTATCAGGCTCAACCAGATAGGTTCTTTAGCGCAAATGTTATAATCTGCCAATACCAAATTTGTATTTTAGGAATTTTGCACTTCTTAGCCTGTATCTTTTTCTGTTTTGAGATCTAGTAGCGTGTAATTAGTTTACCTTTTTGTATCCTATCAGTTTACTACTATTGCTGGCATTGCAAAACCATCATTTACACAGTATTTTCCAGTCTAGCTACCTGTGAAAGTTCACAGTCTTATGAAAACACGTTGTAGTAAATATGAAAATAAACTGCAAAATGTATTTGAAAGAATAACAGGAGGTGCCCTTGCTGTATTTTCCCAGATATGTTATGTGCAGCATTGGCAAAAAACATTCAGTAAAGCAAACCAAAGATGCAAATTCAATTCATTTATCTACAGTTCAATACATACCGTATTCTCCTCATCGGTTTCATTTTCCTTATTAGAGTCTGTAAGATAATCTGTGTTTTCTTCCTCCTCTTCTTCACCCTCTTCTTCCTCATTGTCAGAGCCCTCCTGAAATATTAAATTTATAACTGCTGACTATTTTAAAACAAGAATGATAGCTGGTTCCTCAAACATTTTCCGCACCTTTTCTAAACTCTTCCCATCCAAACTTGTTTAGTTCAGTTCAGTCTTGGTAAATTTGTTATGGTTTTTATTTAATGTTTCAATCTGAACTCACTCAGCTTTACCTGCTAATTTCAGAAATGTGCAGCAGAAAATGGAGTGGTGGCCAATACCTGAGATGGTTGTGCTGCCACTCAGAGGGAACTCCACAAAACAGAGTAACAGACAGGTAAGAACTGATGAAGTCTGAAGAAGGGAAATACAAGGATCTCCAGAGGTGCCTTCCCCACCCCTCAACTGCTTGTGATTCTAATAATACTAATTTATGGGTGAAGGCACAAACCCAGTCAGACTTCAGGATCTTTAATGCTGCGACATCTATTGAAAGAAAGCTTACTAGTAAACCAACCAACCCAAGCATATGGAGAAAAACTGCTCCCTATTTCCTTGATGAACTCATTTTCTTGTAACAATACCATTACCACATCAATTTTGCTGTGTCATAGTGACAAGTCAGAATTTCTGTGTACTTGTGGTTTTCCTATAGGCTCCACCATTTTTGATTCAAAATATAATTAGCACAGTAAACAAGGAAGGTTTTTATGCTCCATAAATCTTTAATTTATTCATATTACACAAGCATACCCTGAACACCTGTTATTTTTCCTAATGACTGCTTTGACATTTAGTCAATACACTTGCTTCTACAACAGATAAGGAAAGTCATCTGAAAGTGGTCTTTTTCCATGCCAAAAGCTAAAGGTATCTTTTTGTTCAGAAGCAGCACATACCCTGGGCAAAGTTGTCAGGTTCAAGTTTCTGCCAAAATAAGGAGTAAATCTCAGACACTCTGTTTTCCACATACACAACACTGGGATGGGAATATCCTCACAGTACTGACTGGGTTGTGCATACCCACATTTCACCTGCTAACTCTGTGACTTATTGGGCTTCAGAAAGTACCAAGCAATCAAAATCACTTCTTTTACATAAGGCAAGGTAAATTATTAAGTTCACCTCTTCTTCTGGCTCATTTACTTCACTTTCATTTCCAGATTGTTCCTCTGTCTCTGCTCCACCTTCCTCCTCTTCTTCATCCTCTTCCAGATTCTCTCCTTCTGTAATGGAATCTTTGGAATCTTTGTCATTCACAATTCCTGAAATTCAGAAAAAGAGAAAGATTTAGAACATTAGAACACATATAACTACTCAAATTATATGTGGAAGATCACTTCAAAAGTCCACTGTTAATGAGCACAAAAACTTCCCGTTGGTCATAGTATTTGACTTCTGAATGAAATAGTTCCTATTTAGTTAACTTACTCAAAAAGGTAATAATGTACTGTCAGAAAAGGAGGAATGCATTAGAGAGAATGTTTAACATCTCCCAGAGAACAGAAGAAGCTGTGCAAACTGCTTCAAAACATCCTCGAACTAAATGAGGACCTTACTGAATCATACACCAAAATCTGAGTACCAGCCTACAGAGACTTCACAAAACCAGCAGAACCCAGAGACATGAAGCCCCTGCAGTCTTCTCTGCAGTATTTCCCACTATTGTCAATTAAGTTTTGAAACAATTTTCTCAGCCTGTAATAAGCCTTTATGACTCTCTCCTAATGCTGTGAGGCTGCACTTGAGCCTGTGAGGATGTAGGTGCCTATATGAAATCTCTGGGAAAGCAGAGTCTCTTCCACAAGTACTATCTGGTGTGCTCATCCTCCTTGCAGACAGGCCTGACAATTCTTACACTGCTTTTAGTTCATCTTGCAGTTTTTCCTGCTGACCTGCTTGCCTTCTGTCCCTCAAGATGTTTTATTTTATTCTGTGTGTAAAATATCAAACATAAATATCTCCTTTCTTTCAGTAAGGCATCCTTCAATGTAATACCATTGTCTGTTTATACCATTTTCACAGAAATGAAAAATAAGTTTTAGCTTTTTTCAGTGTTTTAGTGTCCAATTTAGTCTTAGATACCGATTTCCTGAGCATGGATCTGATTCAGGAAAAAAAAACAAAGGTCTGTTTTTAGAGAAGGATTATTGCAATATTTAAATCATCTAATGCAAAAACCCCAAACTTCCAGCATATACTATTGTTCTCATACATTCTTTTTTTTTGTCTTTCATTAATTTGCAAAGCCACTTAATCCTCCAGAGGATCATGGTTACTGATGCCAGCCTTCTAAGCCAGTAATTTTTCTAGCAATTTACTAAGGATAGTAAATTAGTTACTATGCAGTTTGTCATTCCTTTTTTAGCATTACACCAACCACACTTAGGGTCATCTGTTAGTGTAAAGTTTTGTGAAGCTCCTATTATTTGTAGGAAGGAAGTGCTGAGTACCTTTCAAAAGAATATTACAGTATATATAACTAGTTGTATATTTCTTCTTGGTTATCATTTTGAGAGCGTAAAATCCATGAATTTAGATCATACCATAGAGGAATTCTAATCTGCTTTTCCCTACATACAGAATTTCAAGGCATGTCAAATAAATGAACAGCATATTAAAAAAAATGTTCCTCCTAAAAGAGAAGATGCAACATTTTGCATGGCTATTAGACATATTCATCCCATTGAATTAAAGGATTATTCTTAAAAATTGAATTTGTCCAAGTAGATTAAGTGCTATTAAGGCTCTAATTAACACTTAAAAAGTGCAGAATTTATATGTAAAATCTTTTAATGAACAAGCTTGTTTTCAAATAAAAATGGAGGATCAGAAAACAACTCCATTTAACAAGTAATGAGCACAGCAGTACCCAGTATTTTCTAAGAACGGATATGCACAAGAGGTTTAAAGGTTAATATGATGATTACAGTTTTAGATACTCACTAATCAGTACATTTTTGACTGAGCTCTGCTGTCAGCCCAACCTTTTTTCTCCTGAAATTAGTGTGCTTCCTACATTTTTCTGATTAAATTAATAATTTTCTTCCTCATCATTTGTACCACGTGACTCCATAAATTAATACGCACACATACACACACACACTTCTGTTCTCCAAATACTATTATAGTAAGAGTATTCATACTGACTATTTTTTACAACATCTATTACTTTGAGTTATGGAGGTTCTGCATGATATTTATGGTGATTAGAAACATGCAAAGAAGTTACAAAAACATTTCTATCATGAGAATAAAATGATCATAACAACAACAATAGTTACCTATTACCATAATAAAGAGACAATTTTAAGAACTACAGGAATTGCCAAAAACACTTAACTTCCCTTGCACATTTTCTTACCCAATTTTATTAAGAATTCTCGTTCCAAGTCTTGCACCTGTCTGACAGCTTCTTCCAGAGAATTACAGAGTTTTATCTTTGGTCTCAGCAGTTCCAGAGTATCACTGATCATATAGTCTATGTCTATAGGAAAAGGGTGGTCTTTCGTCCAAACATCTAGACTTTTTTTCCACCACACATACCGCTAGAATACAAAATATTCAAATCAATTATATGCATACTGACATTTATAAACCATTTAAGCTATAAAGTTTAAAATGCCATGTTTGTACAGTAAAAATTGCAAAATACTTACATCACTCCCTGTTTCATGCAACTAATTAGATATTCAGGTATCACTAAAAAACTGTTTGATAACACTGGATATCACAAACATTAAGAATATGCTCCTTCTATTATAACTACTACAAGTATGAAGACTGAGCAAAAAAAGCCCTGACAAGAAAGTGCCTTCTCAGTCGACTGAGACTCAGTAGACTCTGTCTACAAGAGATGAGCACTTAACAACCAGCCAGCTTTCAGTTCCCTACCCAAATATTTTCAAGAAAATGAATTCCCCCGAAGGCATATTATGGGGAGAAGTGGGGGAAACATGACATCATAAAAAATAAATACTGATTTTAAGTGAACCTAACAGTAAAACCTGAGAAAAAATGTGCTGCAAAAAACTGCCTCTAAAAATGAAGTATGAGGACATAATCTTACTTAAAAGGTGACATGGTCAAAAAGAGGGCTTGCTGAAATTATTAGGTGTAACAGAAATATAATGATGTCTTCCCCAAAACATTTTATTTTTGCATTTTATTTTTGCATTTAAAAATCAGACCATATCATACTGTGAGCAACCTGGTCTAGTGGGAGGTGTCCTTGCCCTTGGCAGGGGGTTTGAACAAGACGATTCTTGAGGTCCCTGACAACCCAAACCATTCAGAGATTTGATTCTGAGGTACTTCAAAACATCATTTTACACTTTGCATACAGATGAGGGATTTGATTCCTGAATGTTTGAAATACTTCATTATCACCTTAATTTTTAATACCCTTGTTTTAGTATAAATTATAGAGAAAAGCAGAAAAAGATATTAAATCCAACACATCTTAGCATGAATCCCGTGGTTTGGAATTCCCCACTTCAATATTTACACACTCTCATAATGACATCTTTTTCTCACTTCATTACATCTACAGAGTCAGAACCTTCGTTGCTGCAACTTGTGCCCATTACCTCTTATCCTTCTACTGTCCATGCCTGAGAAGTATCTGACTCTTCTTTCTCTACAAAAGCAATTAGCTGAGGACAGCAACCTAAATAATTTTCTCTTCTTCAAGCTCAGCAACCTCCTGATCATTTTGGTATAACTCAACATACACATCACTTGAAAATAAAACTGTTACCAGACAGACAAGATTCTAAAAATTATAGTGCTGGAGAACAATGAGAGAAGTATGTACCAGACTGACTTACATTAGCCTGCTAAAGAATTCTACAGAACTGTGTAAAATTTAGAATACCTGAAAATATACAAGGAAGCAATCAAGTTTTCGTTTGCTGGATCCTCTGTCAAAATACTGCCCGCAGGTATCAAGGATAGTACAGACAAGTCTGATTCTGAAAAGATGCTCTGGAGGGTCCAGTGGACTAGGGCTGCCATCAGGGTTCACACCAAAGGAGGTGAAGGAATACAGAGTTCTAAATATTACAGCTGACTCCACCATTCGATAATTGTAAAGCTCCCCCAAAAACTTGGCACTGCTGATCCGCCGTTGGTTAAACTTGGGTTGATTAACCTTTATCAAAAAAGAACAAGAAAATTCACTCTATCACGCAGATACAAGAGAACATTAAAAACCCCAAACTCAACCAATCTTTTACAAAGAAAAAAAGTGTATAAAAAAATTGATAGAATTTCTTATAATAAAAGATAGTTATTTATGGCTACACACATTACACAAAAGTAAACATTCAAAAGTAGTTATGAAAGCTGCTCTGCTTGTATTAAAGCTCCAATACATTTAGCATATACTCTATAATAAATATATGATGACTTTTCATCTCCCAGAGAATTCTTGTAGTTATAACATCTATTAAAATACGGACTAGTCTTCAAAGTTACTTGAAGTTGCATAAATAAGTCTACACTGTAAAAGAATAAATTTTATGCCCTTACTATAATAAAGGGACCAAAACAACTGTCTTGTTGCTAGTTTGGTTTTGTTGTGGTTTTTTGAGGGAGGTATTCCATTAATTTAAATAAACCTACATAAAGCAAATAACTGAGGTAGGAGACATCATCAGACAAAAGAAAAGCAATGTTATTTTAGTTTTTCTTTCAACACAAGTAGATGAGTATAGCTTAAGAAGAATACTGATTGTTTACCTCCATTCCTAGTCGAATATCTTCTAGCACTCCATCTACAACATGAATTCCGACATCTTCCTGGTAAAGGACCAACCCTGCTAAGAGGTTGGCTACACAGTGAATACTATTATATTTCACATTCCAGATGTTGATCATACAGCATATAACATAGTCCTTAACTTCTGCATCCTGCCAAGGCAGCTTGCGCATCTGTCTCAGGACCTAAACCAAATTTTAAGACAAGCTTCACATTTTAGCAGGTAAAATATCAAGGTGCTCCCTGTCATCCCCCATCTCTTCTGGTTGGTATAAAATCCCTGTAAGCACCTGCAAACAACCTCGTTCTCCTACAAACAACCTCGTTCTCCTACAAACAACATCCTCCAGACCTGCAGTGGCTATGGAAGGCTTCATGTGCATAACTCAACTGCTGTCCTCAAGCTACTAATCAAGCTGTCCAAGGCTGTACCATAATTTCCTTGATCTTACAGTCTTTATTTAAGTGAAGCCTTTTGTCTCTTCTCTCCTAACACAACGTATAGGACACAATGATTCTCCTCGCACTCTCCCTTTGTTCAGCACTTGATGCTGTTGAGAACACAGGTCCACAGCTGGAGCTTCTATGGGTTCCAATAAAAGAAATTAAACCATCTTAATAAGGGATACAAAAATGATCCCTCTTCCTTTCAACTGAAAAAACTATAACCCTCCCCAAACCTTTTTGAAGTTACTACTACACCATTTTCAGTACAAACTGTATTAAAGATTTTGAAAAGATTTACCTTCTCTGTGGTGACCTTGGAGAGGTCCTTGTAAAGAAGTTTACGGATATATTCCTGCAAAGGAGGACGTTTTTTCTTCACAGTTTTTTCAGCTGGAGGGGGATTACAGTAGTAATAGGCATTTTCTACCATTGTAACATAGCGTGCATCAAGATGCATTGCTTGTTTTTTCCTCATCATTTGTTCCTGGAAACAAATGCAAACGACCAGTTAGAGATGCTGACATACTACATTTTCAAGCCAAAGGCTTTTAGAGTTACATTTGGGATACAGTAAACATGAAAGGTTGCAGAAAAGTAAGTTAAAAGCTTGGGTAGAGAGAAAAAAGGACAAAGCATATATATATGGCTCTGTGTTGCTCTTTCTGTGGTCATTTTTCTTTACGATTCTTATTTTTATAATGGTTCACCTGTGGTAAAAAAGGTTTCAGACAAGTATTTAAAATTTAATTCAAAATCTAAATGCTACTGTTCGGATAAATGGTTGATAAGATTACTAGTAACTCTGTTCAAAACATTATTTAACTAGATTTCATTTAACTAAAGTAGCTGAAACACTGATGTCTTGGTACAAACACAGTGAATCATCATAAGCCTGGCAATCTACTTTTTACATCAGCATGTAACTCCAGAGAGTTTTGTTGGTTTCATATGAATTTCCAAAGGTTTAGACAAAAGAATTTTCCTTATTCCATGCTCCATTGCTTCTGTTTACCCAAGCAGAATCGACTGCAAGAAAAACAGTATCTACTACAAAGTAATATTTCAGGAAAAATCAGACAAGTAAGAGTCAACACTAATTACTGTGCTTAATTGTCAGGATTGTCCTGATTTTCCTCACTGAATACAATCTCTTCTCCATATTTCATTTTAAATATGTAAGTTAAGGCTTATTTTGCGAGGTTTAAAATTTTCTTTTATCTAAAAATTCTGTACCAGAACTAATATAGCAGTTCTAAGCTTTTTATTTTTACAGTTGAGGATGAGCTTAATTCCATTATTAAATACTTTTTAATATGCATCTGTGTATTAATATGTATATAGGTATAATGTTATTAAGTGATCCTACATATTCTAAATCACTCTATGGTGGTTCACCAAGAAACTGGACTTGTGTAAACTTTATTATTTACTAGAAGTTGGCTACACAGTAATTTACAACTTTAAACAGAAAAACGAAATTAACTTTTATGTAGTGTTTCTTCCCCACACACAAATGTTAGTATATACATTCATGCAGCCCAGTAAACCAACCAAGAGTTAAAACCTTCTCTGGTTATTGGTAAAGAAGCACTGTTTTTCATGCTGGTGGCCTTTCCACTAAACCTGAAAAATTTAACATCTCTTTTACAAGGCAGTGATTCAGTTCAACTGAAATGTCAATGTACTCAAACAACTCCTTAACCTTGAGTTTCAGCTGCTAATTCAATGAGGAAGAGTAGCTTTGTGTAACATAGTAACCCAACAAATAATGTCATTTTCCTCCTGGATTTTAGTCATCTATCACCAGGAAGGTCTCCATCTGACACCAACCCCAAGGCATTTAATTCTTAACCTTTTCCACGACACAAATGGTCTTTCCTTTGATTCCCTAAGACTGTTCCTTTTCAAATGGGAAATTTCTGTCAAGTAGCAGCACATTTTCCTACAGGCACCTAACAGATGCACAGCACTTAACAATTGAGTACATAAATTGTTTTATGTGGGGAAAAACCACTTAGAGTAGAAAATTCCCAAACCTTACCATGTCATATATGTTAATGTTACCTTTGAACATTTTTCACCTTTTCTAGATATATCAGGAGAAAATACACCTTTCTGCCTTAAAGGCATTTATCATGCTATACTATAAACTGAAAAATGAAATGGGGCAAAGTGAAGCATAGCAGAGAAAATGGCAGAAAGGTTTGCAAATAACATTTAAAAATCCCTAAACCTACATAATTTGTATATTTCACTTTTTAAAAAAGTTGTACATTATACTGTAAATAATAGTTTATAATTAAAATCTTTCTTCCCAGAAGAGACAATATGTACTACCCAAAGTCTCAAAATCACTGTAATGTATTGGTTTTGGAGCAGTCCTGAGTATGTATTCTAACTATAGGTGGACTGTATTAGTCTTAATCTCTACTCTATTAAAAATACCAGCATTTCAAGAAACTGTGTTTCAGTCACTTTTCAGTTAAGACATCAGATGGACAGGCAGGAAAGAGAAATCATAACACCACACTGTTCGTTGTAACAAAAACTTCGACACAATCCAGAAGAAAAAAGCAAGATTTGCAGCCTAAAGTGCTTTAAGCTCATCAACTACTTCAGGTCTTCATTTTACGAGGCTAAATGAAGAACTGCACAGGTAAAGCAATACATTTGAAGATCAGGTTTCTGTTTTTCCTTTGATAAAAACACACCACAAACAACATTAAAGTATCCAGATTAAAATATTAAAACTATTTGGGTTTTTCTTCTTGGTGAGTAATAAAATCTCTCTGCATGCAGCATATATTGCAGATGCCTTTGAAAAGAAAATCTGGTGACCATTAGGAAAGGAAAAAAAGAAAGAAGTAACTAATCAAAACCTAAGCAGCATGAAAACCCCAACTTTGGAAAGCATTTCAGCAGGACTGACATTTAAACATCAGATTATAGTAAAATACTGAAACTGTTCCGCTTCTCCTTCCCTTTACTGCCTGCATTGCTCTGCCCCGCCACTCATTCCAACAGTTCAAAATGAAAAATTTTCATTTCCTGAAGCCCGTTACTGTTACAGTGAATTAACACAGTCTACATGAACTGCATATACTTTGCCACAGCCTCTGCCTGTGCAAACATCGCCCACAATTTTAACACCACCTATAAAAGGAGTCACACCAAGAATGAAGCCATCATGTAGCTTAAGTTCTGCATATTTATCAACATAAGTGACCTTGGCCTAAAGCTTAACACCATTGTCTAAGTTAAATGATTAAAAATGCATCAGGAGGCTTTTAATACCAAAATTTCAAATATTCTTTTAGCACGACCACAACAGCATAATACAAGACTTTGACATTTTAACTTGATTATGCTATATAAACATAAATTAAGATGATCTTCCTTTCAAAGATCCAATTCAAATAATCCAATTCAAATAATTCATTTATCAACAGACCAATCCTAAAGCCAATCTAGTTTTACATTAGTATTTTAAATTACATGAAGGACACAGAATTTGAAAGATTTGCCCAGAAGACAATTACCAGAAAAAACCACTGTCCTAATAAAAGAAGAATTTCTAAATAATTTGCAGAACATGAAGCAGTTCCACAAAACCAGGATATGATCATTAAATGCTTCTCTAGAATAAATTACTTAGTGCCACTAAGTTTGCAAGTCTCTTATAAAACACCTTATTTCTCAAGAATTAATTTTCCCTTAATTACTTTTAAAATCCATTCTTAGCTACAACTTTCTTCCATACCAGGACAAAGCCACATTGTCTTTAATAGGAAACATGCAGCCGTTTGGAATCTTATTACAAAATACATCATCAGCAGTAAAGATTAAGACCAATAATTATTTGGAGGATCAACAGGCCTTAATTCTACCCATAAGAGTCATTGAGATGATCAGCTTTACAGTTGCTTATATTTTTTACCACAAGATTGTAATCAGCTTGCTTTGGGAGAAATCTTTTCCACAGTTCACACTAACTTGTATCATACGATTATGATCCAATTTGTATAAGACTATTTAAGTCAAAATTAATCTCTATAGTTTTTTTAGGGGAACGTCAGAAGATGCAGCTATTAAGATGGATGCAGAATGTAAATCTATTTAGCCTATTTTACATCTTAATAAATAGATATTCCAAACTTATTTGCCATCTTCCACCTTTCTTCTGGTTCCTCAATGCATAAGGAAAGACTGCTTATCCAAAGCAGTGTTTGTGGTTTGTCTTGCGCTTCACAGTTAAGCCATGCTTAGCATTCATCCAGCAGATTCCAGCAATCCAGCTAACAATTAGCACTTTTGTAGTACATAACACTAAAAGCAGCCAGTTACAAAAGCCAGCTCTAGTAAAAGTATTTAATTTTTCCTGACTTCTAAAATTTTTATTAACTACTAAAAAGTGATGGCAATGAATAAAATGTCTTTTAAAGATAATGGAACAGTGTTTTCAGGGGAAAAATACTTGATTATGGAAAGGAATGTATTTAACAACAGAACACATTGGCTGGCAAATCTTTAGAAAATTGAGATTCAAACCTGCCAAGATACAAAGTACACTGCTACAAAAAGCAAGAGCCAAGGAACTGACAGTTAATTTGCCCATCTCTTTCCTCTCATGACTGTACCACCTCAGATGTTCTGACATTCAAAGAGGTTCAGAAAGAAATAGTATTTTGTGGAAAAGAAATTGTACAACAATACCCCAAAGTATGCAGCTGCTTCTCCATTAACTATAGCACACGAAGAGAGACTACTGGTTTAAGAGAAGGTGAACGTATCTTTGAAGGCCTTCTTCAACCATATCTGTCTCTGTCTCTTGCCTTGGACACAGAGTTTTAGGATTGTCTCTCAAATCAGTATATACATTCAGTTCTAGCTGGTTTTAAGTCTTTGCCAGTACTTCTCCAGACTTACAGATCCCAATTCTAATCTTACCATAATTCCCAACCTCTATTTCTAACACTGCTTCCCCTACAGTCTTCATAAGCTTTTTCTTCAAATTTAGAACCTCAGATCATTACGCAGGGCATAGAAACCACCTCTTTCACAACTGTCTTCACCTCCAGTTGAAATCATGTCTGGTTCCATTCACTACCATTTCCCCCCTCAAACAGTTATCTCAGACATGTTCAGGTACAGCTACAACATTCTCTCAACGTCATCCTCTGGATTTGTCCTATCTCTGAATTACTCGTAGTTCAAAAGCAATAGCTTTTTACTTCTGAAATGGAATTCTTTTCTTTACATTTTATTTCAAGTCATGAAGAGATTTTTAGGTCAACTGGACTTCTCCAGAATGGTTTAAAAAATTGCCTTAAAGTAACTGCTTAAAGTCAGGGCATGACACCCTCCCCCCGTAAGACAACAAGTTTTCTCTTACCAAAAGAACGCTGGTTCTTAAGTGAGATTCTGGTGATCTGAAGAGGAATCTTCCACAGGTTTCCAGCAAAGTACATGCCATCTCAATATGGTGATGAGAGAAGTCTGACAGAAGCATCTAGTGTGTATTTATATAAAAGCACAGCTTGTTAAACATCATTTTCAATTGTAGAAAACTTTAAATTATATCCACCAGATTGGACACTATGATGGTGCTCTAAATTCTTGATGGAAATAATACAAATTGATTTCACTGATCAGATGCTAGGATTGGTGAGGCCCTAGCACAGGTTGCCCAAAAAAGTTGTAGATGCCCCATGCTTGGAAGTGTTCAAGGCCAGGCTGGATGGAGCACTGAGCAACCTGGCCTAGGAGGAAGGTGTCCCTGTCCAAGGCAGGGGGTTGGAACCAGATGGCTTTTAAGGTCCCATCCAACCCAAACAATTCTATGAACATTCAAAAGACTAATCTCATTTTAAAATTCTTACAAGAACAGTCTACAGACCCCAATTTTAGGCTTCAGAAGGACACGATGCTTCAAAAGACCAGCATAAAAACCCCACCCAAATTACCAAATCATAATGCACAAGGGCACAGTAACCTCAGAACACACCCAACTGAACCATTTTAAGTTAAGCAATAACTATAATTAATACAGCTTTGCATTTTACAGTATTTTATAGACAAGAGAGGAGAAATTATGAGTGATATAAATTTTTTTAGGAATTCAGCTTTGATATCTAACATGTCAATGAATAGAAACTATTCACACAGAAAATGATCTTAAGCTGTGAGTCTCAAGCACCCTTTATTAAAGGCACTTTTATTTTTTAAAACCTAATTTTAATTTGGGACTTGACATCAAAGTTTGAATGTTTATCAGCATGCAAAGTGAGATGATGTGCCTAGAGATTAATGCTTTCCAGAGATGTTTTGTTCCTCAACAAACAAAAGCACCTGCTAAAATGGCATAAAAGCCTCTCCTTGCACCCCTGAAAAGCTTTTTGCCTCTAGGCCTCCTCTCTTACTCTCTTATTATTTTCTCTGCAAAAATATTAATTGAAATCAACATAGTGGAATTTTTGCAATGTACAGCAGATTAATAAGCAGCAATGTCTGCCATACCTACAAAGAAAGTGATTAGCTGTTTGGTCATGTCCAAATGTAGAAGTTTATTTTAATATATTCCTCCCATTAGCAGAGGTAAAACATTCTAACTTCTATAAAAGCTATGAAAGTCTCCTATACACCGTAGCAACAGACACCAGAGTTTAAAAAAACATCCGATGAAATGAATTCAGGTACAATCAACAGCAGGTAAGTGAAGAGGAATAGGATGGGGACACATTATCAGCATATGCAGAAGTACAGGACTATTACAACACCAACCTTCAAACAGTGGAGAGTATCGTTTTTGGAGAACATCTTAAACTTGGTAAGCTCACCAATAAATCTCACAGTTTTATTCTTTGTTTCAATGTTGATCTGGTCCTTTTTTCTTACCTAAAAAAAAAAAAACAACAAAAAATTGATTTTAGGACCTCAAAAATACTCATCTCTTCTAAATTACTTTGATCTGAACATGAACAAAATACACTTGGGAATTCAGTAGTGTTTGGTATTGGTTTGATTCCTCAAGTTCCACCTAAACTTCTCATTGGGTTTCCTAAAATTCTCTCAACAACCTTGTTTCTTCAGAAGATTTTGAATTCCTTTCCCCATCTCCCCACCACCCAAAACAATTAATTCCTCTAACATACCTACAGTTATAGAACCTCCTCCTTTGCCACACTGAAGTTGTGATCAAGTATTCTAGATTCTATATTTTCAGAATCAGTAAGAAGTCTCTATGTGAATAGGGCCACTTGTATGGTCCTCAAGGAAATATTAAACATTGATGGCTTTTTCAAGTCAGATTTATTAATGTGCAGACTTTTTTCTGTTAAAATTACTGACATTCAGCATAAATTTAGTAACAAAGTGCATATATCTATGAGTAAACATAATTCACAAAATACAAAATTGTATTTCCCCAACAGAAGGAGGTTTTTCTGAGAATAGTTAACTTCACATAGTTAAGTTTCAAGTAAGTCTGAGCCACTTATACACAATTTTAATGTCAGTACTAGAAAAAAAAAATTGAATCTGTGCCACAAAATTGAGAAAATGGTGAAAGTCATCACTGTGTACCATAACCAGTTTGATTACAATACTTACAAAGACAAGTGAAAGAAATAACACTGAAAAATACATTGTGGGGAAAATTTCAATAGATGAAAATTGTAAAATCTAATTTGAATTAAATACTATATGGCATTAGTAATCACTACAATAGTAGCCTCAGAGTGGGAAACGTTGTTAGAATAGGTCAGGTCTCATTTTAAAAGCAAGTTCTTAATTTATAGAAAACTCTTAACAGATGGAGCAGAGTTTCTAAATTTTGTAACTTTTGTTGTAACTGTTATACAGTTCATTTATATAAATATGCAAGTATACATGGAAAGTTGCAAAAACTTCTCTTTTACAAATCTAGTATTCTAGAACTGCTGAGCTGACAGAAAAATATTCACTGAATTTTAGAATTAGTATCTACACAGCAAAAAATGTTAATTTTTTCCCCAAAGAATGACTTACGAGATTGGTTAATCTGAATGTAAAAAACTAAATCACCAAAACATACATGGAATCTGAAATCCCCTTTCAGCATGGAGCAGAGATCCTCTGCTACATCAGACATACATGGATGCAGTGTGGCAACCAGTCTTGCATAAAATGGTAGCAAATCCAACCTGCAAACAGACAATTTATAAACAAAAATGTATTTATGTGTACAAATACGGGTACCATTTTACTTGTGAAAATAAGTGCATAGACTGACAGAACAAC
This sequence comes from Dasyornis broadbenti, assembly GCA_013397935.1. Lineage (NCBI taxonomy): Eukaryota > Metazoa > Chordata > Aves > Passeriformes > Dasyornithidae > Dasyornis > Dasyornis broadbenti. The sequence continues at coordinate 1,336,739 of VZRN01005169.1, read as the reverse complement.
ATACATGCAAATTTTGGGCCCACTTCAGCTAGCAATATCATTTAAAAATAACACAAGAAGGTAGAACTACCACTTCCTGTTGGAATCCTTCACAGTTAATTTCCTTCAAAACTACTGCTATAGGTAAAATGCCAAATACCATCAACTACAGAATACGACTTCAACAAATTACCAAACAGAAAGAAAATTCAGATCCATCTCAACAGGCAAAAAAACTTTCTTACAGACAAGGCCATGGGTTATTGCAAGATATTAATATTGTTTCTGAAAAGCAGCAGATATAACCAGAAAAGTAGGAATATGTTTATTTTTAAGGTGGGAAACTTCTACATGAATGTAGCAGTTATCACATAAAACAAAGCTCAGCAGATGTGATGTGGCCACCCTTTTCCCCAAAACTCTGCTAGTACTCCCACAAATGGTAATATTTCCAAGTTTTCTATAGAATTTCCTTATTTCCTTTTCTCTTTCCTTAATTACATGCCTTCACACCCATTTCCTTTGCACATTTATACAAACCAGCTGTGTGTATATATCAGTTTTAAATGCAGAGAAACCAACTGCACTCTGAGGCCTCATAATATCATTTAACAAGCTGAAGGAAGTATTTTTGGTTTCTTTTCAGAATGTTTAGTTAATGCAGTAAACAGATGAACTCTAGAACAAGCCAAAGTTTTTAAGTGGAGAGAAACATCCTAAATTTGCATGCTTCTAGTGAGAAATTGCCTGTAAGGGAAAAATGCATCTTGAGTTTACACTTTATGAAGGATTAAGGTCTTGCCTACTTCTTAGGAAAGGAAAAGAAAAAGAAAAAAAATGCTGACAGAAGAAGTTCAAAAGCACAGTTGATACATAGAGCTTGTCCTGGCACAAAGCATCAAGACAAAAACCCCAAAACAAAGCATCCCAACTGCCTCGCTTCTGCTTTCTGCTTCTATGTCGCTGGAGCACATTTCCAAGATATTTAATACCCACTTATAGAAAAAGAGACAATTACGTGTTTAAATTGTGGATTAGAAGCATCAAAATATACTCCCTCCAAAAAGCCTAACTAGGCAGCCTCCTGATAACACACAAGACTCCTGGTGAAACATTGCAGCTATCTCTGTTACCTATTTAACAGTTTTTATCTCTTTTGTTAATCAGTAACTGAAGCAGTATTTACACTTTTCAAGCTTGTTGGAACACACAGTCAAGGCTGACTACCCACAGCAAATTACTACCATGTTATTAAGCATTTAGCCATTAACTTTGAAAGAAGTGAAAGTCTCACTACTTCACACACACCTACAAAAGCTAAACTAAGAGAGGACTGTGGCTGAACTAAGGGGGTGTATTTAACTGAGGGCATTTCTATACGGCAACTCTTTTAAGACAAATACCAGAAACTTTTATTCCAGTCTGAACAAATGCCTGCCTGCTGAGAGCTAATAATTTCATCTCTGTAAACTGAGCATACCTGGGGGAAAATTAAAGTCTTAGAGCACATTGTTGTTATTCCCTTGCAGGACACAAAAGGTTTCTTCATGAGTAAGCATACTAAGACTGGGTATTTCTAAACAGGTGAAATATAATAAGGAAAAGCCTTGGGTTAATTACACTGAAATTGGCAATCAGAGATTGAGCTAGTTCCCTCTCAGGGGAGACAAAAATTCATGCTCAGTAGTGGAGACATTCCAGTATCAGTGGCACCATCTACTGGTACCTCCAGTGCTTTGTTTCACCCAAAAGTATTTCTTTCTCTTGAGAAGGGGCTGGAAGAACTTAACTAAACCCCCATGAACCCCACAGTATTGCTTTCTCTTCCTGCTCTTCTGCATTATGAAGTAAGATTTGGCATCAAGGATGAGTCAGTTACTCTCTGAAGTCCATGTTAAGCACTCTGAATATACATCACCACAGTAAAAAGCACCACTTCTGACCACTGTCACTTAGACGACATAGCATGGACTGAAATCTAGTTAACTCTGGATCTCAGGATCATATAAAGCACACAGCAGTAAAATATCTAAGAGGATATCTTTTCCTACCATTTCAAATGTCAATTTATTTAAAAAAACCCAAACAAGAAAAACTGATCAAGGAACAACCCACACAAAAACTTTTGTCGAAGTCCTAACTGCAATCTCTCTAAAATGGATGCATACGAAATTTAATGCCAGGAAGAGTGAAGGGGGCATTAAGTATACTTCCTAATTCCTATGATTCTACAAGAAAGACAGCTTAAAGAATGAAGCAATGGAGCCAGAACTCCCACCTCACAAGTATAATCATAATGGATAAAAGCAGTGTATTCACAGGGCCTGAACAGGTACCAAGTGCCACCCACACTGCTCAGTGGGAACAGAAGGATGCTGTGGAATTGGAATGTTACCAGGGAAGCACTTTTTGCTTTTATTTCTTTGTCAGGACATAAAACTCCTTGATCTGAAGCACATCCCTCAATTTACCTTCAACTGAAAGAGGCCACAGAAACACTGATAAATCAAGTTCAACTGAACAAAAAGGACTTTGCTACTGAGAAGTGTCAGCATGAAAAGTTGACAGTAAATACACAGGAGCCTTACAACTTTTGATTAATGTGCAGAACTATTTAACACTTAAGAAGCAGCTAATTTATGAATTAAGGATAAGCACTAAAACACTAAAAATTTCCAAATGAACAACTGATCTTTTTCTTAGTAAACTTGCAATTTCACAGATTACCAGATGGGAACATCAAAAAATATCAGAAGCCACAACAGCCCCTATATGCTGCTTACCATTTGCCTAGAATTGTTTAGAATTTAAAGCCTAAGAAAAGATTTCCGACTTTTCATATTGAAGAAAAAAAAATAAAATTACAGAATTGTAGTGTTCCAGTAAACCTAAAAAAATAAAAATTCTGTGTACAGGAAAATAATTCAGTTAGACAGCAAAAAAACCCACACAAAAAGTCCTAAAGCTGTGAAAAGCACAGGTTAAACTACTGTCTGTAGTCCTGGATTAAAAGGCTAATATTTAGTTTTAAATCAATCCTCCAATGCAAATGTGAAAGCCACTGGTATACTAGCATTGAAAAATCTTTTTAAAAGGCCCTCTGTTCTGTTGGTTGGAGGTTCAAATCACAGCTGAAAATGTAAATGCGACGCATTCATCAGCAACAGAGCAGGGCAAAGATGTTGTATTCTAACACTGATCTACAGTGAGCTGAGGAAGAAATGGCCTTTTTTGTCCAATTAAGTTTTCTGTTTTGAAGAATCCTAATTTGTCCCAATCAATACATCCTCAGTGGTAGCAAGAAAGCTCCCTGGCAACACTACATAATGACTTTGATTTCACAGTGTTTGCATTACGCTTCAAACACAAAACCAGTTTTACACTTCCTTGGTAAAAGTGTCGTGCCTGCACACTTCCCAAAACTGATCTTAGGAGAAGAAACAGAACATATTCTGCTACTGAAATATCTCATTATGGCTGCAAATAGAGCAGCTAAACTTAGACAGCATTAGCTGATATGCTTGGAAACTAAATGCTTTTGGAAAACATACTGCTTTATCTGTATCCTCAAGGACGCTGTTCCTCTGAAGCTTTCACAAAAAACCCTCCTCAAAATCATAACCATAATAAGCTTCCTTCTCCCACAATATCCTGGAGAGATATTGCAAAAATTCCTGGATTAGTAAAAACAAGTATGGAACAACAACAACAATGCAAGGTAAAGCCATATCATTATGGCTCAGTGAAGAGATACACAGAGCAAAATCATGTTTAATGCACGGTATACAATGCCTCAAAGGAGTGTGTTACAGAACATATAGAATTTTCTGTGACAAAGGATTATAAATGTTGATTTGAAGACACACAGTGGAACTGCTCTTTTACCAACTGCAGCAATACAGTTTACTTAAATATTGGGATAGTTTGCCCTTTCAAATCATCAGCATCTATGGGCAGTTCAGCTTGGATTTACCTTCCAAATGCTTGTGTTCAGCAGCTCAGTCAACATCCTGTTTCTCCTGCTCAGGAGCCCAGAGAAGGGGTCACCAATGCAGACAGATAAACACAACTGAACTTAAGATCTTACAATTGGAAGCTTGAGTATTCATTAGTCAAGTAGGCCCCAGAAATGACAGCAGGAAAAGGAATTAAAAGAGAACTGTATATCAAAAGTTAGTACTTTTTAATATTAAGAATAATTAATATTTATTATTAAAGACCAACAGTGAGAAGATCAGCTAAGCCATTCATTTCAGTGTTAGTTCCAGCTACTGGAGACCAGAACTGTCACAAAGGCAGCAGTTCTTTGAGCCAACCCTAACACCAATCTTAGTTTAAGTTAATATTTTTAAAATCGTTATTATCAACACAAATCTGTAGGATAATAGAATTACCACTGGGAAGACAATAAATCAATGGCAATGTAGAAACATTTCTAGGACTTCCTTAACTGTGTTCATAGTACAGTCTGATCACAGACATTTATTTTTTAATAGTGCAATACATAAGGAATTTAACTTTTGTTTTCATGACATCTTTGAAATCACACTGCTAAATTTACAAGCCATCATGCTGTTCCTCTTTGAAAGCACTTCCTTTTGCTGTGCACATCTGCAAGTTCCTCCAGATCATTGTCACCTAGCACAATTTATCAGATTATGCAAAGAGAATAATGGATTTTCAAAGAGGTTCCAAGAGTTAATAATCAATTTGAGCAATCTGGAACTTACAGAACCAGGAAAATATACAGGGCAGTGGTATCAACGTGTATGGACACAGACCAGCAAAAAAAACACTTCCATTTTGCAAAGATGGAAAATTCTCTATTATGGCAGAGATGAAGACAAAAGTCGAAGTGGTCCTGTGAATTTACATTGCTGCAGATGTTCTAAGCTGTGAAAAAGAAATTCTTCTTACATCATTTTTTGATGCATTTCACTATTACCAGTAGGCTGATAAACAGAAACGTTACTTCCTCTGCAAGCTAAGTTTGGGCTGAAGAGCATCTTGTTATATCTAACACAGAAGATTATCAATTGCCTGCCTCCTCTATTACTAATTCATACATCAGGCACAATAAGGCCTCTATCAAAGTCTCCAAAAACTGAAGTGTCAAACTTGTAATTTTAGAGACAAGAATACATGAGAGAATGAAAGATTATGTGTGCTGTTTCAATGTGGAGTCAGATTAATGCCTCAGTCAGCAAACAAACCATTGGTTTGCAAACAGCTAAGAGAACAGGGTATTAGCACGGCAGATGCTTATTACAGATGGGATGTAGAAATAGGCTAGAATTAAGGTTAAAAACACGGTGCAAGCCATGACTGAACATAAAGAAAACAAAACACCCAAGTCTGTTTATTTGAACTCAGTCTACACACGTGTTGAGACAAAACAGACATTCAAGATACATTTTTCCCCCCTCAGTGTTAAAAGATAATGGAATCAAAGCAGTGTAAACTCTTAACAAGAATTCCAAGATGATCACGATCACTTTAAACTAAATTCAGCATCAAAACAGCTTATCATGAGAAATAGGACATTGTAAACCAAGGAAAGCAACTTCTTCATAATTTCACCTATTTAAAGCTCAGGTTTACCAGCGAATAGAGAAATATATTATTCCTCCAATGAATTCAATGCTTTGATTTGAATATTTGCAACCATTTTTGGAAGCATGGCTCTTCCTGTAAGTGCAGGAAACCTGCTTACACAGCAACAAGGAAAAACAGCAAGAGCTCTACACAGGCAGATGGACACAGACAAAAGAGGCCAGGCTCAAAGTGGCTGGCCTAGAACTGGCTGTTGCAGAAGACACAAGGCTGTTATAATGGCCATGTACTGTATCAGAATTAACATATCACAAGAAATCCTCCTTCTAAAACTCTACTGTGCTTTAACTGCCCACAGCTCTAACACAAAAAAGTGCAAGTTGTCCTGTTTTTTCGTAAAAGGTAGGTAGGTTTTGCTGTTGTTTTCACAGTCAAAAAAAAAAAAGTAATGAAAAGAGATCTGCTATAAACACCAAGTACCAGAAAAAATAAAAAAGAAATTCCTTTTTAAAAACCTTAATTTTTGGCAAAATATCATGGTGTGGATCATTGATCCTAAATATTTCTTTGGTGCTTCAGCATAAGCCACTCCAAAAGCGCACATCAGGAATAAACAAATGCAACTTGGAATATACACTGGTTTCAAAAATACACGCATGTGCTAAATTAAATAACAAATGAGTGGATCCCCCTTCAATTCTTACCTTTGCCTAGGAACTATGAAAAGTGCTCGTACCAGCTTTCTTCTGTTGGCTTTTGTATTCATATTCATGCAAAAATCCATTGCTGCCTATAAAAGAGGAAAGTTAATGCAATACTTCACTTTAATGCAGTGGGTTTTAATTAAAGCAACAGAAAATGGGTTTTAAACATGGCTTTTACAGAGCTATTCCTACTACATGCAGCTGCTTTAAAAATAACCATAAAGAAAAATCTTCCGTTTTGGCTGGAACTGACATAGTTAGAAAACATGTCCACTGAGAGGAATACAGACTGATTAAAAATTAATTCAGCTACTGCCAGACTCCAAAGCTTCAAATCTTTATTTCCTATCTATCTGATCTAGCATTATGGTTTTTAAGAGCCCAAAAAATTAAAACCATGACTGTACCTTGTCTATGAGGTCTCTGTTGACACAATTTGGAAGCTGCTGAAGAAAAGCATCTACTATGAGTTTTAAATGAGATCCAGTACTGGCTTCTTCATCCTCTTGCTCTAACAGAGGGCAATAAACAAGCAGAAGACATCTTTAAGCTATGAGATATAATCATTTATGAACACATTCCCTAAACAGTGCATTTATAATGTTTAGTTGTTAAGTATTCATCCACAGATTATAAACATGAATATAAAATTCTGATTTCCTGACATTAACTACGAAGATCTCACCAGACCAATACCCCTACTGTTACCTTCTAATTGCAAAACTTGTGGTATGCTTCAGAATTTTTCCAGATTTTATTATGTCCTAGAGAAGAGTTTAGTTTGCTCTATAGCACAATAATGAGTTGTAACATCAGCACTTGGAAAGAATCCCCCCTTGGCCAAAGCAACACAAAAGAACATCGCTTCCTGGAAAAGGATCATAATTAAGTTTGGTTTTCTTTCAGTTTGAGAATGCTCAGCAGTAACAAGAATACCTAGGAGGTATCTGAAAGGAAAATGGAGACAGACAGACTTCAAAGAGGAGAATATGGTGGTGGTAAAAATCACACCCAAGTAAACTACAAAATACCCAACACCTGGTAAAGTCACAGAGTATTTACAGTAAGACAAACTTTAGAAAGATTCAAGTTCCTTTTCCAAGTTAAAAGGAAGAGATAACAAAGACGCTACATTGTAAAACTTCCTTTGGTTTTGAAACGTGCTAGGGGCAGGGGCTGAGCTTAAGTGGAGAAACACGAAGAATTCCTCCAAGGACATTGCCAGCTCTGCCAGTCACCCAGTCTTGAAGGTGCCAGTTATGAGCAGACAACATAATCTCCTCTGTTTGAACAGGCAACGAGAAGTCAGAAGAACAAGAGACAAGGGTTCATTAAGGAAGGAGTAAAAAGTAGAAGAGGAAAATGTTCTGGATGCTCACACAAAAGAGGACCATGAAGTTTTAAATTTTTAATGGAACCCTGGCTCTCTCATCACCCACACAACTGAGTTCACTAACATGCAGGCAACAGCCCAAATACTGCAATTTGCAAATTTTGGTTTAATGCATTTTTCCATTTATATATTTATAGCCACACCTTCCGGTCTCCTTCCTTTTCCCCTACTGCAATTAGTTGTCTCAGTCTTCTATTGGAATTAACTCAATGTCCTTGAAAGAAATTAAAAAGTAAGTCTTTGATAATTCAATCATATTTCCAGAGGCCCTGCTATCATATTCTATTTCAACAACTCCCCAAATATATCTCTTCTTTCAGTGGTCCTCTCCTCCACTGGAGAGCTACAGATATTCTCACATTATATTTTCTCATCACGATATGTGGATCTTCTTTCAAAGAAGAAAGGCATTTTTGTAGTACCTGAACTAAGTCTGGGACTTAAGACAGAAAATTAAGCAATTTACACTAACAAGAAATTAAACTGGTATGGACTTCCTTCTCTGAGGTGAGCAACAAAGTATGCAATTCATGTAACAAATTAGTTAATTTGTTGTTTTTCATACTGACCATCTTGAGTTCCAGTCTTTCATCATCACCACGTTTTAAAACTGCATGAATCCTTTTAAAAAATTTACTACAAGCAGTATTGTGTAACAATTATGGTTAGACTATTTGTAATAGTATACCTGGGTAAAAATCAAATCATGCAGTATGAATACTGTAGAGACTGAAAGAAAAAGTATTTTTTATTTCTAAAAACCTTTATATTAAACCAGAAATGCAGGCAATCCTACACATGGAATGTGTACCCACTCATGGCAGAGGGTTTGGAACTGTATGTTCTACAAGCTCCTTTCCAACCCAAAGGATTCTATGATTCTATAATGATTAGGTTATAAAATCTCTAGATCAGGTAGGATTTTAATTTTTAAGCCACAGAATCTCGAAACAGTGGACTGTATATGTGAGGTTTCTTCCACATTCTAGACACAAACCAATTTTCCTCCTTGAGAAATGAAAGAAAATAATCTGCATTGGTCCTTGGAAATCCAAAGCAGCAAACCTGATGTGTCTTACAAACTGGACTCAAAGAAAACACCTGACTCTTTCTTCTATGAACTTGGCACTTAACACCTGGTTTTGCTTTTTCCACTGTGTGGCACCACTGAAAGAAAACTGAATTCTTAAGAAAAATTATTAAGGAACACAGCGCTGCTGTTTCCCCTAATAAAACTAACACAGCTATGTTTTTAGAGATGCCATTTGCAACCCTTTACACATAATTAGAGGTTAGAATTTTTAAATCATGGTATATAAAGCCGTAACATAAAAAAAAAAATCTTTACCAATTAAGAAGACAGGCAGAGCTGAATCCTAGATTCCAAGAAAAGTCAAAACCAGAAAATATTTTATTAGCACCCTAAGCACACTTGATGAGAAAAGTAATTTATGCGCTGAAGTCTACATTTCTCTTTGTAGTCACTTTTCAGGCAACTGCCTTTACATTTGTTTACTTTTAAAAGCTGTGTGAATGAAATAGTAACTTTCACTACATAAACATCTTTAAAATAATTTTCACTTATATCTGGATGACTTATTACAAAAACATTTATTACAATCTTAGCAGTTTCTAGCTAGTGGTTTCGTAAATAAATAAAGAAATAATTTCCTCTGAATGCACTCCACAAATCTACAAACTAAAACTCATTAAGTTCAAAAAAACAAATCAGGAAGAAAAAGAATTCTTTAACCAGTTCTTTTTACCTTGCTCATCAAGAAGCTTTTTTGTAAGATCTTCAGTCTCATCTCCACAGTCTAACTCCAGTGCATCATCATTAATATCCAGGTTCTCCAGCTCCAATTCCAGATCCTCATTTCCAGCTGCTTCCTTATTATCTTTGGTATCTTTTGAATCTATTTACAAGTTAAGTAGAAATACCAAACAAATACTAATAAATTGTTAAATAAACACAATTGTGTTAGAATACAGGAAGATCGATGCTGCTAAACCGACATCTCTTTAGTGTCTTAAAATCTTTTACACAGATGAAGAAAAAAAAAAGGCAGAACAGGAGAAAGGTGTTGCTGAAATAATATGCGATATAAAAGGTCAAATAAAAAGTATTAGTCTCCTTGAAAACAGTATCTGAATCTGGTAAAGATTCAGAAAAGAATAGTTAACGTTTTCCTTGGACCACAACACTGGTCCAATATCGAGCATTTTTTGAAGAGATTACTACCTACAGAATTTTACTGTTCTTTCAGGCCTCCTTCCAATCTCTTTTGCAGACTATGCTTAATTAAAAAAAAATAAATTTCAAAGCAGAAAACCTTATTAAAATTCAAAACTTTTTCAAAACAAAATGTGGTAACTTCTAAACAGTGCATGTGTCATATGGAAATACAGACTCACAAACAAGTAATATGTTTAGAATCACAGACAAAATGATTCTGGAATGGACTTTGGTGATATCTCCAGTTCAACCTTTTGCTCAAAGTGGATGAACACTATATTCACACCAGATTTCTCTGGTATTTTTCCAGTTGTTTTAAAATATTAAGAGAGAGATTCCAGTCTCCCTGAGCAAGCTGCTCCAACATCTAATGATGCTTATAGGGAAATTTCAGAATTATCCAAATGTGCATCTTCTGTTTTACTTCGAGACAGTGATGGTGAATTTTTATTCAGACTGAAGTCTGCAAATGCCTGGTTGTGAACTGAAGGCTGTCTGAAGTGAAGAACCACCCAGGCCTTCTAATCTACTGAAATTTTATGCTGACAAAGTCAACACCATTAGTAATTTAATACGAAAATAACAGTGAAAAAAACCCGAACGACTAGCATCTTTTAAAAAAGGAAAACTCTTCCCATTTCACACAGAAAAGTTTGTATTTACTCACACTGCTTAACCTCCAGTTCCTTGAAATTTGTAACTCTAACAATAGTAAAATGAATTTACTTTTTTTCTTCCTTAATATAATGCCTACCCACATAGTTTATTCCCTGAAAATTCATCCAAACTGGTGTAGCGTCCCAATTACAACAATTTATTTTATTAGAGACTCATTACTTCCATCAAGTTTGTTTATCTGCTGGACAAGATATGTTAAAAAAAAATACTCATCTAAGCATCCTACCTCTTGATTCATCTTTGCTGGAATCCTTGTTCTGGGAATATTTTTCATTATCTTTAAACAAAATTGCTGGCACAAAAGCCTTCAAGTCAATGAGATTCTCATAGAAATTTCTAGCATCTTCATCTTCCCAGATACCACCCTCCAGGTCATATTCTCCAGGCTTTCCTGGTGTGAAAATATCAATACCAGGTCCATGTTCTGCAAAAACAGTGAAACCATAGAAAGTTATTTACACAAATTTACAACCTTCTATGGGGAGGCACCTTAGAGATTAACAGTTGTTTTAGAAAAGTGTTAATCTATTTATTACTATCTCTGTTTTCACTTAAATATTGCAATGCATACTTTGAAGTGTTTTTAACAATTCAATCCTAATACCAGATATATCTAGAAATTATCTTAAAATTGTAAATTTGATTTTGATTGAAAATACAGACAGAATCAGAGAGGAAGCCACATCAAGTAAAAACAAGCAGCACATTAAATCGTGTTAGAAAGAAAAGTTGTAACAAACTTTAATAGCATTAGCATTAAAAGTAATCACTTTGAGTATGACAAACTGTACCCTACTGAGTTTTAAGAACAAAGTTTAAAAAAAACAATTTAAAATTTACAGGCACTCTAGAAATACAGGTTTTTTAAGTTCAGGATCATTTGAGGCAAAAGATAATCACTTCATGATTTCAACAACATCTCAACGAAACTCAAAGTTTAAATCTAAAGGCATGGAATAGCTGTGCCAGCAAAAAGCTGCACTTCTGCTCAGGTCAGACAGCCACACCTAGTGACTTATCTGGCTTAACAATATGTCCCTGCCCATAACATCATGACCCAAAATAGACTTCAAACGTATTTTTCACAAGATCAGCTTTTAAAACACTAGCAGTTTTTAAATACTATAAACTGAATAATATTAAATTGAAAGGATCAGGTTAAAAAAACACCTTTAATTTTCCATTTATTACTCTGTTACCAGAAACAAACCTAAAGAGATAATACTTAAGTTACCATAACTACACAGAATATACAATAGTTATGGTTACATCTTAGGCTTAATTACTTTAATTTAAAAAAATAAATGTATTATTCATTAGCTGCTATCCTTCAGGGGGAAAGGCTGAATGAAAACGAAACCAGCAGAAAGAACACATTGGTAAGAGGGTTTGCTTAGTTTTCCCACCACATCCAAGCCTAGACTAGCATTCTGTTGACTCGCTTTAGAATCTGGCTTACCCTCAGGTGCTGGTTTCTCTTGGGGGAGGTCAGGCATGTTTTCATCCAAAAGATCAGCCAGAGACTGAGAATTTGCCAACAGCTTCTGATATGACATTGCAAATTCCTCATATTGCTTGTGTCGATCTTCACTCAGCTCTCCTTTGGAGTGGAGAATGCGTCTACAAAAATCAAACTTACAGTAAGACAACCATTTTCCTTAAAATATACTTGAGCTATGCTGAACCGTTATGAATTTCTCTGAACAAAGCTAACCTGCCCTCTTTGAGGGAACTGTAAGAATTCTAGCTTAGACTGCAATAGCAAAGATTTAAGCAACACTATTATTTTTCCAAACCATGCTGAATTTCCAACTTCAGTGCCACTGAGGACAGTACAGTCACAGAACTCCAACTTCCATGTCCAAAGAGAACAGCTCACTTACTGTTTTCCATGATTAGGCTGTAACAGTCCTGAAAAGACTTGCGTAGTAAAATAAAACATTCAACTTAGGTGAAAGCTGGATAAAAGTTGCTTTGCACCTGTAACAATCCATTTCCATATCATTTAAATTATTATATGAGCTATTATCACCAGGAGGCTCAAAAAATTTGCAAACAGCCCACTGACTTTCCAATAAACCAAGTTATTCCAAGGCTATTGGTCCAAATTACGAGCAGCTATGTTTGTTTCTGCTGTTCTCTTTATTTTCTTTTACCAAACCATTCAAACTTGTTTCAAACAATAATTTTTAAAATTGAAATCTGTTGTCAAAAGCAACTTTTATTTGAAGAAACATAATCCTGTTGTCAAAAGCAACTTGCATTTGAAGGAATATAATCACTGCTTACAAGCGCACTGCTTGCAAGGGCTGGAACCACTGGCCAGGCAGCCTGCACTGAGAGGAAAGCATCAGAAGTCTGAAATAAGGTGCAAATGCCACAATTCCCAAAGCAGGTTGTATCATTACATTATCATCTGTAGGAATCCATTACCATTAGGCTTTTATTATGCAGTAGGCATACAGGCACAGTCTTGCCAAAATATATATTGTGTGGCATAAAAATTCTGAAATAGTTTAGGCAATGTAGGTTGAGGGAATATCAATCTTCTTGTTCCAGGTTAATTGTAAAACAAGTCATCTTTGTACATGTTCACAGGGTGAGCAACAAATCCCTTATGCCTGCTCAGAACTGGAAGTGCACACAAGTGTCTGGCTAGAGGGCAAGAAGCACTAATGCTGGAAAAAGTTCTATTTTTCAGACAAAACACACCTATTTGACATGTATTGCCTGCTCGTGCAAAGTACAGCAAAGAAAAAGTAACAAATTAAATAACCAATGACAATCTGTAAAGTGCAGTAGTTCAGTTTGGATTCAGGAAATACATTAATTATCAATTCCCAGCTTTTCCATGGAGACCGCTGTCCATTGCACACATATTTTAAGTTTAAAATATACCAGCAGCTTTAAAAACACGAGCACTGGAGCTCTGTGCTATTACAAAAAAATAAAAAAAGCAAAGTACTGTAACAATAGTACCAGACTTTCAGCTCTCAATTTCAGTTCCAAGAAGACAAGTGTTACCAAATTCAAAGAAGCTAAAGCAAACTTTAAAAAGTCTGGTTCATTTCTGAATACAATCAGAATCATACAATAAGCACACAGTACTTATCTTACTTTATGCCTCTTCAAAGCACAAGGCAAGTTCAGCACATCTTAAAAAACATCCTTAATTTAGACAAAATAAGTTTCTTCCACAGCTAACACTCATTTCTGAAAACTCTCTCTAGAATTTGGGAATCAAGTTGTTTGCTTCCAATGACACAGCCTGACAAGTTTTGTTGTGCCCTCAGCTGTGTAACTAGATGATTACCAGGTTCTAAGTTACATCTATATTAAAGTCAAAGCATAACTCAAGGTACTTTTCCTAATTTTTCACTTAACCAGAAACATTTGAGTCTGCTTTAATTATACCTAAATAATTCTGCTGGTAAGACTGCACTAAAGCCCTGTTAATTCAGCATAGTAATCTTCAATTAATTCAACCAATTTGTGCAGCTTAAATAATTTCACAGTCACTTTCCTGACATGGCTAAATTGATGGGTTATTTATCTGACAAAATATCATAACCTAAACATATGACATGGCTGATGCACAAAAGGTTGATGGTTGATGTTCACTCCCTATTCATTGATTCTGCAATAATAGTGTGAATAAAATCTACAGCAAAATGGATCAGATTTTTAATACACAGAGAACTGTTCTATCCAATTTTTTAAATAAAAAAACCAAACCAACCCAATCAAACAAAAATACCCAAAAAAAACTGCCTCTCACACACAAAAAAAAAAAATCAAAAGTAAGTAAGGAACAAACTACACAATCACTTTTCCCAAAATTCACAGTTTAAGAAGATTTCTATAGTACAGATAAACTTCTTACTAGGCAAATTTCTGTCTTGCCCTCTTCATGCCTTGCACTTCCATAGCTTGCAAATGCCGAGAATCTTTTAAGATGGTGTAGACAAATAAAATTTGGTAGGAAAGTTTTTTGATGTCTTATTTAACAAAACTTATTCCTCAACTTTTATTAAGGAGTTAAAATAAACACCTTAAACTTCAGAGAGAGAAATAATAGGGTTCTCTTAATCCAGTGATAAATTAGAATTCTTCACATTCCTTCCCTGAAACAAAACTTTGCACCCAAGTTCACAGGGATAATTCAGATGACGAGGTGCTCAAAGAGGTCCCCCATCCGATCTACTCAAAGTAGGCTCAGTGATGAGATTAGACCAGGCTGCTCAGGCTCTGTCCAGTCATTTTTATCCAGTTGTACAAGTAAGTATTACAGTATACTTCCCTCTCCCAGATCACTTACATTCATTCTTCTTCTTGGTTTCTTAATAAGTTTTATACTTCTCAGAAACTTTTTTCACTTTATTTTCTATCACACAGGTTTTGTAACACCCACTTATTGAAACTCCAGCCAGAACCAATTATAGTTGTGAAAGGATAAAGGTTCATATACATTCACTTCGAAAAAAATTACAAATAAGTCAATAATGCACTTTAAACTAATAAGGTACTTGTCGAAATAACAGTACCTCAAAAGTCAGTTTATGATCCTGTGAAATTCAACACTTGGCTGAGACCACATAGGACTGCAGCACAAAACACACCAGCACAATGGATCCTTGCTTTGGAAACATAAAAATTTAATGCATTCCAACCATACATTTGGTTCTGGATGGATGTCCAGCCTTTTAGCTGAAATATGTGTCCATACACAGTAACATGTTCATTTCTATCTGACTGGAATGCTTCCAGAAGGAATTAAGAATGACTGTTTTAAGACCGGCATTGGGTTTAGGCTGGCTCCAATAATAAGAATTCAGTATGCTTTAAAGACAACAATTATTAAATAATGTGAACATGGCAGAAATAAAATTATTTGGATCTCAAGATCAGTATATTTATACCCTGCAATATTAGTATTACATATAGATATTTAAGAGGATTTATATCAAATTGCCTATGCACTCCAACATTTTAACACATTTATTTAATAGATATTTGCCCACCTTGGAGTGTAACAGATACCTTGTTAATTTAACCTGTTTTTTCCATCATGCTGATACACTAAAAAAGTAAACAAGCCAAAGCAATTGTGGCATATGCTTCGTTAGATACATGTAGGTGGAAAGGGAGAAATCAGATTGTGCCAACTGGAAAAGGACAGTACTAGCTGGGAAAGCAGCACTGCTCTCATGCTGATAAGGAAACAGCACCAAACAGAGTAAAGAGAATTACAGCCAAAGGTCAGCCTCCCTTTTCTTTAAAAGATACTCAGAGAGTCTGTTTGGTCTCTGCTTTTTAAGTATTCGGAACAAATTTAGAACTTTTTTTAGAAACACTGCAGAACACACTTATCTTTTACACACTGCTAACAGACTTTGTTTATAAATACTGCAACAAATCTAGGCATTTCATAAATAAACTATTTTTTATTTATAAGTAAAAAGCAACATTCAATTGTCACCTGTTTTGTCTTTCAATATTTTGTAGCTCCCTGTGGTCCCTTTTCAGGTGTTTGGTCAAAGATGTAAAGTATTCCTTCAACAAATTCTGGAAGGGCTGTTGTTTCTCTGGGCTAATTATCTCACTAGGAGGAAAGCTCAAGTTAAACTTCTCTGCAACAGTTTTTACTTTCCTTGGTACCAAACCAGCAATGTCATCTCCACAGTGCCGACAAAAGCTGATAACCACAGAAACATGAGTGTGGGATTCTCGATCAGCATTAATAATATTTTTAAGCTGCTCATAGATTAAAGACAAACCTTCCTTGTCAGTGAAAATCCCAACTATTGTCAATTCTGCAATGAAACGCAAATCAGTTCTTAACTTGGTAATGTTGGGAGTCTTCTCTTCTTTCCTTGCTTCAAAATGTTTTTTCCAAGCCTGAAGCAACGAAGGAGCAAAATCAGCGTATCGCTGGTGAAAGAGGGAACACAAGTGCACAGCGCAGTTCACATCTGATATTTTCAGTTTGGCCTCCACAATAGAAGCTACTGCTTCTGCAATGTATTTGCTTAGATTCAGGCTATTAAAGTCATGGGACAAGGAGTCCCTTTGTTGCTCTGTAATGGTTTTTAGCTTCTTAACAAAAGCCGTGTTCTTCTTCAGACTGGAGTCCAGTCTGCTGAAGAAGTTTTCCTCAGGACGACTCTCGGGTGCGTTCTGGTTTTTGCTGCGGAGCTCTTTTCTTGCCTGATGGCGCTCCCAGGCCTCCTGATGGAGCTGATGTGCTTCCTCTTTTTCCCTAAGAGACATAAAAATTAGTCTTTTTTGTCATGGAGCCTTACTCTCAGGTTACCAGTTCAAAGGAAAAATGGTCACAGTTGGAAAACCTTCAGCAGTTCTAAAAAAATTTCCCCTTACTCTTTTCTTAAATGTTTATCAAGCTAATCCTAGAAAGCTAAAGCATCTGCTTCAGAAACTCTTGTTTAATTTTTGTGCTGCAAAGGGCAAGTACTACTTGTTACAAAACAAAATTTCTCAAATATTTCTATGCAGAACAGATTAATCCCAACAGACTTCGAAAATATAAACATGAAACTTCATTTACTACAGATGGAGATGAAGTTCTTACAGAAGAGGACAACAGCCTTTCAAGAGGTTACTGTATGACACAGTTAAGGGAAACCTTTTATTTCCAGACTACTGAAATTACACAGGAAACATGGAATAAGTGAAATACATCTGTCTCAGCCAGGATTTGGCTACAACATTGCCTTGGTCTTAAAAGTGGACATATTTCAGTCATAAGAACGGCCAGAATTTCAGCTTACTGGTCTAAAGATGCCATCTTCGACACTGTAGTACCTTTGGATAACATACTAAGAAACATTGTCTTGGTAATATGACGTATTAAACTACCATGTTACATTCTGAGTTTGCCATCAGGTATCAGTTTTCTGGGACTGATTAAAAGAAATGTTAGTCATTTCTCACAGCAGATTTGCTCCTGTTATGTATGGTCTGTAGACCCATTAAGAGTCTGTAA
Source organism: Dasyornis broadbenti (assembly GCA_013397935.1). NCBI lineage: Eukaryota > Metazoa > Chordata > Aves > Passeriformes > Dasyornithidae > Dasyornis > Dasyornis broadbenti. Next base: position 1,319,193 of record VZRN01005169.1, on the reverse strand, counting down.
TCCCAATTTTTTGATGTTAACACTTCATCTTAAAAGCAACTGTGCTTCTTTATTGTCCTGGTTTGGGCTGGGACAGTTAATTTTTTTCAGAGTATCCCGTATGGGGCTGTGTTTTGGATTTGTGTTGGAATCAATGCTGATAACACAGGGGTGTTTACACTACTGCTGGGCTGCGCTTACACACAGTCAAGGCCTTTTCTGCTCCTCACCAACAAGGAGTCTGGGGGTGCGCAAGGAGTTGGAAGGGAACATAGCCAGGACATCTGACCCCAACTGATATCCCAGACCATGTAATATCATGATCAACACACAAATCTGGAGGAAGAAGGAAGGGGAGGGATGATAAGAGTGATGGTGTTTGTCTTTCCAAGTCAGTTAGATTTTATGGGGCCCTGATGTCCTGGGGGTTGCTGGGGAAGTGGGGAATGAATTCCTGGTTTTGGTTTGCTTGCCTGCACAGCTTCTGCTCTACCCATTGAACTGTCTTTTTGTCAACCCACAGGTTTTCTCACTTTTACTCTTCTGATTCTCTCCCCCATCCTATTGAGGAGAGGGAGTGGCTGTGTACGCCTGATGCCGGCTGGGGTTAAATCACAACATTTACTCAAGCATAATTGTGCACTCCATGGTCATCACATGCAGAACACTATCAAACCCCCATAATAAAGACCAAAGTAACAGAGGTTACAAGTGAAAACTCAAAACCTCTTAGAAGTCATAAAGCACAATCAGACAACCAAGTAAAATTTGTAACACTACATGCAACTTACTGAAAGTAACTCAAACAGTTCATCTTTTATAACTCTGCCCACAATCCTGATAGCAGAACTCCAGCATTTGCCAAAATTAAACCTTTAAAAGACAACTTACTTCAGCTGAGCAGCTTCTTCTTCCTGTTTCTTTTTCTCTTCCTCCTCTTGTTTCTTTTTCTCCTCTTCTTCAAGTTTCTTTTTTTCTTCTTCTTCTTTCTTCTTTTGCTCTTCTTCTGCCTTTACTTTATCCTCTTCTTTTTTCTTCCGCTCCTTGTCTTCCTTCTTTCTTTTATCCTCTTCCATTTTTTTCTTTTTATCTTCAGGAACTTTTAAAGTCTCTCTCTTCATGCCAACCTTGACATCTTCTTTCGGCTTCTCCCTGGTGCTCACTGGTCGCCTTTCACTAAATTCTTTATTATTTAACTGAGATTCTTTCTCTTCCATATTTGCTGGCTTTTTGCGCTCAGCTGGCATTGTGTTACCCAGGCAAACCTGCAGAACCACAGGAAAATAGGTACTTTTAAACTGCTGTTAATATTTTAGTCATTTTTCACAGCCCACCCATATTCACTTAACTCACAAATGCATGACTCATCAGAATAAAGGTTTAAGTTTTCTTGAACTAAAGAATGGACCTGACAGGTGAAAACTAATAATTTTGTTTGTTGTACTGCAAAGTTGTCTTCAGCGTGAATTAGAAAATAAAAACATCTTCAAGTTTCTAAAACCCAAGGAATACGAGATCCTGAACATGAACAGAAGTCCACCTGAAAAAAAAAATAATTCAAGACTGATGAAAACAAAGTACCCCCAACCTAAAAATAAATACATGTTTGATACATCAGCATGCACCTGCACCTCACTGACCTTTCTACACATCTCCTAAGAATACTCCCCTTCCAATACCACTACTTAGGATCATAGGATAATGCAGGTTAGACGGGACCTCAAGTAATTCAACCTCCTGCTCAAAGTAGGGTCAGCAATGAGTTCAGACAAGACTGTTCCGGGTTCCAGTCTTGAAAACTGCCAGGAAAAGAAACTGCACAACCTCTCCAGTCAATCCGCTCCAAAGCTTGATTATCCTCACCGTGAAAAGGCATCAACTTGCTCCCTTCTTTGCTCACCCTTCCCCAGATTTCCCCAGCATCTCCAGCACTCAGCACAAGTAGCAGCTGAAGAGTGAACAGTGCTGACAAAGCTGTACACACAAATCTCCCTGTCAGCAGAGCAAACGGAAACAATATCAGAAAGGCTGAAATTATCAAGAGTTATCAGAGGCTACAATTCCTCTCTCCTTCTACTCAACCAACATTTTACAGGAGCTTTAGCCTCTTTGGGGTTTCCAGCCCTCTAAGCTTTGGTTTCATTTGGCTAAGTACACAAAAGGTAACATATACTTAACACAAATGGGTAAAATTACGGGACAATTTTGGTAAGGAGGAAACTGTGATGAGCACCTAGTTTAGCCCCTTGCTTCAAGCAGATTCCAACAGATCAGAGGCTTGGCTAAGGTTTTAGTATCTCCAAGAACAGAGAAGCAATGGTCCCCTCCGGGCACACTGTGAAAAAGCTTTTCCTAACACCAACCTGGAAGTTGCCATTCCCCATATTGTGTTTCTTTTCATCCTATCCCTGCACAGCTTTGAGAAGAACCCAGCTTCATCTTCTCTGTGCTCTCCCATTAGGTTGTTTAAAGATAGTAATAAGATTTCCCCCTCTCTTCTTACAGCTCAAGAATCCAGCTCTCTCTGTTTCTTTTCAGATCTCATGTCCTCCAGCCTCCCTATGCTCCTGGTGACCTTCTAATCGATTTGCTTCACTGTATCAATGCCCTTCTTGGGAACACAGAATCCACACCTGGATGTGGTAAGTACTGAAGAGAGGGGGAAGACTCACCTTCTTCAGCCTTATGGTTAACTTCTGGTACTACAGCCTAGAATGCAAGGGCATTCTGCTGAGTCATGTCAGGGTCAGATGGGCCAGGCAGGACCACAAGTAGCAATCAGAACCACCTATGCTTTATTTACTTCAGGGTAAATTAATTTCTTAAAACCAAAAATAATTTTCACATATTTACATGCTTCAAGTTAAATGCATGTATAGGTAGGACTGATAGGACACCACTGCATGTGACACCTTCTGAAGAGCCATCACTTTGTTTTTATTAGTAACACCAGTTTGATTCCCAATGGCCACCCCTACTTTGGGTTTTCTAACATTTTACTCTGACTGGATGATGAAAGCATGCTAGATTCACCAATTCCCTGCATCTACTCAGAGTGGATAATGAGACACTTGCATTCCAGTCTAATGTAGAGTGCTTTTGGTATTATTTTAACTATTTTGAAATACGTTTATAAGTAAGACTTCACGATAAATAAAATCTGTTTCTTGATAAGTATTGCACATTGCCTCTGCCATCTCCCAAACAATAAAATGACAGATTCATTTGGGTGTCTATCGCACCCAGATGAAACTCTGTATTACAATACTTAAAGTGCTTGTCCTGCGCTTCTGAAGAAAAATATGGTTTGCAAAAATTTATGGTATCAGTATTCACATACGGGCAGTGACAACTTACCAATGGGGAACTTATTCAGGACTTGGCCTCTGGCAGCAATCGGCAACAGTACCAACAGAGAAATATCTCCAACACTGATTTATGGAAATCAAATCAGCACTGCTTAAACATGCAGTAGCAAATTTGGCTCCCTAATGCATGTCTACAACTATAAGATTTCAGATCTCCAGATCTCAGAACTACTTGACTTCCAAAAACACTGATCTTAAAACAGTATTATTATGAAATCAGTACTTAACCCAAGAGGGAAGGGGTTGCCTATGTTTAAAGAAATGCTGGGAACAGCATGTCACAATTCCAATACTCTGAACAAAATATCCAGCTACACATGTAACTCCCAATATCATGGTCACTCACCAAAATCATTACAGTACTCGAGCTCTTACTAAATTTTGGAACTCAGAATTCTGTTTTAAAGACGTACCTGATGTTTGCTTGTATAAAAGCAAACCAGAGAAAATGGGATAAAAAGAAAAGGGATGGAGCATAATCAGGCATATTACGATTCTGACAAGGCAGTATTATCCACTTTTTCCCAGTGAACACTGGTGACCAAAAAAACCCCAAAAATCTCATTTTGAAATAGGTTTCTGTTTTGTATCCCAGAACAGGTAAGTTACGATACTCCTCACTACCTGCTACGTGTACAGCTCCTTATCTCACAAACCTTTCCGATGGCTCTGCCAGCTCGTTTGTGCCGGACACCAAATGCCTGAGGACAGGAGGAGGCTGTTGCTGCCGCTGAGTTACACTCCGGCTGAGCTCCCAGCCAGCATGAGCCTCCATAACAGGCAGTGAAGAATTGTCCCACAAGCAACTTTCCCAAAAGTTGTGGGAGGCAGGGAAAAATTGAAACAGCCAGCAGGTTCACCTGGGCCTCATTTCCATAGGAAACAAGGGTGGAGACAAATAGTTTGGTCCAGATTAAGAGAATGGTATGGAAACATTAGGAGAAACTTAGAGATAAAGAGAACTTCTATTTAATACTTCACAATTACATGAATGTACTGATGAAAAGGCACAGTAATGACATGAATTTGACAAGCCAACACATAGGACAAACCAGCACTCACACCTGAAAATGAGGAAGGACAGAGAAAACAGACAAGACAAACACCCCTATGCCTTTGGACTCTTGGCAGCCCATTTCTATAGTGACACTTACATGCTTCAACACTAATTCGTCTTAGTTGCAGCACCTACAGATAATATTTTTTCAGAGGGAGCTATTTATCTTAATTTTTCAATATCTGACATATCTCGGCTCATTTACAGTTAAGACAATTCTTATTGTACTTAAGTTTCTACTTTTTTTTTCATTACAATAATGGAATTTGAAAGAATTGGACTGGGTTCGTGATATTCTGGGCTCAGAAACTTAAGGAATAGTCTTGAAACACAGAAGTAACATTTAAGAAAAACCAGCTATGCATTTACTCTTGAGGAAAGCAAAGAGTAGTATAAAGTATATAGCATCATGAATCTACTCACAATTCAGAACATAAAGATAAACATCCACACCTGGGCCCTCAAAGCAATCCTCTCAAGTCAATAAGAACAATTTATTCTCAAAGCCTGCAGTAACATGATCCAGAATCCCAATCCTTGCAAACACAAGTATGAGGGAAAGAAATACAGTTTGATTAAACTAAACATATTGAGCTTTTTCACTAGAAATTTAATGGATCACATAAATAGTCCTTTTTGCAGCTAGTCTATTACAAAAGAGATATGAGAGATAAAGAATGTAGGCAAGATGGCCCACCTCTGACTGGCTGAAAAACCTCAAAGAGCAACAAACTCCTTCATCACTAGTTACCACACCTCTAGGAGGTTGTAAGTTTCAAGAACTGAAACGCAATTAAGGTTCTCTTAATGCAAGGGAAGGTGCATAAGAAAAATACCCAGGTCAGTGAGGAGAAAATAAACTTAGCCACAGGTTTTGGAAGATCAGACACAGAACACAGGAAAACAACATAGTGCAGAGAGAGAGGAGTCCCCTACACAGTGGCAGGGAAAGTTCACAGAATATCCTGACTTGGAAGGACGCACAAGGATCACCAAAGTCCAACTCCTGGCACTACACAGGACACCCCAAGAGTCACACCATGTGCCTGAGAGCATCGTCCAAACGCATCTTGAGTTCCGAGGCTCGGTGTTGTCACCACTTCCCTGGGGAGCCTGTTCCAGAGCCCAACCACCCTGTGGGTGAAGAATCTTTTCCTGATATCTAAACCTCCCCTGACACAACTTCGCGCCACTGACACATCTTCTGGCCGGCCTGCCGAACAGCCGGGCACTTTTACTTTCGCTTCTATACCTCTCGGAAAGAATGTTTTGCTGCTGTTTTGCTGCCAGACTTGCAGGAACGCGCTTTCCACCGTGAAACAGAGGCCTATAGGCAAGGCACTAAACATAAAAAGAGTCCTTCGCTACCACCCCAATCCCCGCTCGCAGCTCTCCCGCAGCCCAGGCCCTTTCCCGGATGGGACCAGCAGCTCAGGTCCAGCAGCTTCCTGTCCTGTCCCGGCCTCCCTCTCCCAGTGCCCTCAGGCACCGCCACCCGAGCCTTCCCTGCTCCCAGCCCCACGGCCCCTCCGCCTCCGGGACCCCTTCCCCGTGCCCATGCCAGGCCCCTATGCCCTCCTCTCGCCTTCCCCGGGATCCCTTCCTCACACACAGCCCGGCACCGCCCTCCCGTCCCGTCGGTGCCCGCGATACCTGTCCCCGGTGCCGACA
>VZRN01005169.1:1285774-1313033 GCA_013397935.1 Dasyornis broadbenti | reverse complement strand
TGACTCGCGGCGCCGCCCCGACCGAGCCCGCCGCGCTCGCCCCGCCACGCCCGGGAGCGAAGGGAGGAGGCGGCGTCGCTTCACGGCGGCAGAGCCGCGGCTGCGGGCGGCGCGGAGCAGCGCTTCCCGAGGAGCGGGGGTCAGGCAGCGCGGAGGGCAGCCCCGCGTGGGGTCCTGGCAGCGGACGGGTTACCGGGAGTGCGGAGGCGGAAGGGGAAGAAGAACGGGAACGAGAATGAGAATGGAAACAAGAATGGGAATGGAAGAAGAAAAGGGTTCGGCCCCGCGTCCCTCACAGCTGCGGAGAAGGGGGAAATAGGCTCTGAGTGTCGCTTCTGTGGTGGCCCCAGCGCACGACTCGGCTTGTGGCCCCGCGTGACATCACTGCAGTGACGTGTCTGTGCCCGCGAGGCGTCACGCCAGCCGTCATGTCGTGGGTGGGGCTCTCAGATGTCGCCGTGATAAAACACGGGGGGTGACAGGGGCTGAACACCAAATTAAGTGGTTATTTAATGGGCGTCTATTACTGTGCCCAGTTCTGGGCTCCTCAGTACAAGCGACACAAGGAGCTACTGTAGAGGGTCCAGCGGAGGCCACAGAGACGAGGAGGGCTCTGGAGCATCTCTCGTATGAGGAGAGAGGGCGGGAGGTGGGCCTGATCAGTTTGGAGAAGAGACGACTGAGAAGGGTTTTCATTAATGCATATATATGTCTCCAGGGTGGGTGCCAAGAGGATGGTGCCAGGCTCGTTTCAGTGGTGTTGAGCAACAGAACAATGGCCATAAAATCAAACATAAGAGATCACCTTAAATGAGGAAAACCTTCTTTACATTGAGGGTGGCAAAGCACTGGGACAGGCTGCTCACGGAGTGTCCCTCTCTGGCGACATTCAAAACACACCTAGCTGTGTTCCTGTGTCACCTGCTCCACGTGACCCTGCCTTGGCAGGCGGAGTTGGACTGGATCATGTCCAAAGGTCCCTTCCAACCCCACCCATTCTGTGATTCTGTCATTGGGTGTGCTTTCTGGTGTAAATTTGATCTCTCTGCCGTCCTGCCCAGTCACTCTTCCTACCTGGACATCCAAGGATATTTTACGGTGGTGAATTTAGTGGCACAAAACTCCCTGATTTGTTGGAAATGCTCCCTGCATGCGTGTCTGGGCACAGCATTGCCTCTTGGGCAACTCTAAGCTGGAAAAAGCTGGCACAGCCCAGAGCTGCAGAATGAGAATCTGGTGTTTATTTTACATTTTGAATCCAGGTTCTGACCGAAGCTTTTCCTTTGGGCTGGGAAAGCCTTTACAGCCATCTAGGCTTAGAACAAGCCCTCAGCAATATTGGACTGTGACAGCAGGCACAGGCCTGGGTGTGCATAATGAGATTATTTGGCTGTTAAAGTCTCTTTATTCAGAGGCAAGAGTCGGCCCCAACAGAAGACACTGTTTACTGATGCAGAGTTTTAGGTGTACTCTGCCAACTAGTACAGGACTAGACAGGTTGGTTTTTTTTCCACGGAAGCGCTCTCCTCCCTGCTCTTTAACTTCATTGCTCATTTTTGCAGACATGTCTAAAAATCTCTTTCTGGACAAGTTTGAAAGGATGAAGTTGTACTTGTTATCGACACCGGTCATTCACGTGTCCCTGCTCACAATGATCTCATTTACTTGCCAAAATATCTTGAGCTACCAAGTTGATTAAACTGATTCACTGGAGTGGAGAAGATCCATGGGCGAAACACAGTAAAGAGGGGGAGGGAAAATCCATGTTAGTGTTGGCACTTCATTTTCCAAAGGCGCCAATCCTTTGGCATATCAATGGGTGCCTTTGGATTACTCTTTTTGGAGGCAATTAGGTTATATTTGACTTAACTATCAGTGGCACTGGTATTACATCAAGACATGTTGGCTTATTTTCTTTTGAAGCATGATGGTGCTGCCCTTTCTAACATGAATAAACACCATGATCACTACAATTTTGAAAAGAAAGCAAAAGCTTTTGTGTTTATACCACACTCCCACATGTTGGAACTGTCTCTTGCAAAGGCCATGCAAGCAAATCTTGTTTTACCTTTGGCAGGTCAGAAAACTTTTCCTCCTAAAGTACCTGTTTCATGTGTGCACTTATTAATCAAGCTTTGCTACTGATTTACCAAAACCAAAACCAGGTAGATGTCATTTGTTGAATCTCAGACATAAAGCAGGTCTTTTTTTTTTAATGCCTGAAGCACTTCTTCCCAACTTTTTTCTTCAATTACTGGCACCAAACTTGCATACAGCATTCAAATTGTGCCAAATACTGGCCTAATGTAGAATCTGTAGGTGTCCTCACTATTTCCTTGTAGCCAAATCCAGCAAATTATCTTCTTTGCCAAGTGAGCGGATATTCACATAATTTTTTTAGCCCTGTCTGGTTTTTCCTCATGATTTTTGGAGATTATTTATAGTGACTGTTCCCTGGAAAGGAGCTACATTTTAGTGTGCATACTCTTTCAATGTGTACATGCTTTCACCTCATCCTGTTAAAATAAATCATGTTTGCTTATCTCCATCTTGACACTCAGCTTCAAGGTAACCTCTCTTCACCATTTACCTCGAGCTGACAAACTTCATCAGCGCTCAAGGTGTGGACAGTTTTTTTGGGTTGAGGTAAGTATTAAAGTGACAAGGGGGATAATTCCTTTAGAAATGCTCCCAGTGCTGCTAATTTTCTATTCTGTCAGGTAGTCAGACACTTACTATTTCGTATATACAGCCTTGGTTTTGGAGCATTTCTAGTTGTTTTTAGTGAGAGCATCATGTAGTACTGAATCAACCTTGCAAAGGAGTCTTCTCTAGGACAGGCTTTGTGCCAGAAAACCAAGGCTGAGAGAGTCACTTCCATACACCCTCAGCAGCTGTGTTTCTGCTGGCACAGGTACCACCTTCTCACATTTAGACATGCACCAAAGTCAACAAAACCTTTCCTTGACCTAGATATAGCTACAGCAACGCTTTTGCCACGTGTAATCGTGTCCTACACAAGATGATTACACTGGCAAATCTGCAAAGTACATTAAATCTTTATTAACTGGATTTTGATTCACAGAAAAACCCCAACAAGTTGACTTGATGAGATATGTATTTCATAAACACCTGCTTAGACTTTATTAAACCTTTATTAAGTGATCTTATACAAATATTCAATTAGTTCTCTGAGATCCACATTGTGTGACTGAACCATCTCATTGGGGAAACTGGAAAATTTTTAATGTTCAAACCTATTCCTATAAGTACTAATTGGGAAGTTTTCAACTAACTCCCTATCTGATTCAAGGCAAAACCACGTTGGTATCTGCTGTTTGACTTGCTTAAGAACTGTGGACAAGTATTTCATCATCCTGCAATCTGCCTGCAACATTTGTCTTTTTCCCCATGCACAGAATGGAAATATTTAACTTTATCAACCTTTTCTCCCTCTTTACTGTCAACTTTACTGTATTGGCCACATGTCTACTGTCCTTCTGTAGCTGTATCCTTTTGCCTTCCTTGCAGCATTAAAGAATTTTTTTTTCCTCCCAGATTTGCTTTTATAAGTATGCATAAAGCCAGCCGTACAGGCCTCAAGGAACACAAGTGACCCCTCTGCAAGAACTGTGAATATTATAAAATCCTGGACCAACTGGTGTATCAGAACTGATTCCGTTCCAAAATCCAGTTCCACCTATTCCAAAGGCAAATACCATGGTTTGATTTGGACAAAAAATACTCTTTGATTTCCTCATTGTGAAGGCAACACAAGCACAACCAATCCTATGGAAAGGGAATTTGCCAGTACCCCAGGCTTTCATTCACACAAAGTTTACAGAATCACAGAAGGGCTGAGATTGGAAGGGACCTTTAAAGATCATCTGGTTCCAGCCCCTGCCATGATCAGGGACACCTTCCACTATTCCAGGTTGCTCAGAGCTCCATCCAACCTCTCCTTGGACACTTGCATAAATGGGCCTCCCACACCTTCCCTGGGCAACCTGTTCTTGTACCTTACCATGTTCACAGCAAAGAACGTCCTCCGAATACCTAATTTAAACCTGTATTGTCTTGGCTTGAAGCCATTCCTTCTTGTACTATCACTACATGCTCTTGTAAAAAAACCCTCTCCATCTGTCTTGCAGGCTTCCTTCAGGTACTGGAAGACCGCAATTAAGTCACCCCGAAGCCTCCTCTTCTGTAGGCTGAACAATATCAATTGTCACTGCTTTTCCTCACAGGAATGGTGCTGCAGCTCTCTAATCATATTGGTGGTCTCCTCTGGATTTGCTCTAACAGTTCCATGCCTGTCCTATGCTGAGGACCCCAGAGTTGGATGCAGCACTGCAGGTGAGTCTCACCAGAGCAGAGTTGGAAGGGACCTCTGGAGATGATCCAGTCCAACCTGCTCTGCCAAGGCAGGGTCACCTGCAACAGGTGACACAGGAACACATCCAGGTGGGTTTTGAATGTCGCCAGAGAGGGACACTCCACAACATCCCTGTCCCAGTGCTCTGCCACTCTCAAGGAAAAGTTCTTCCTCATGTTGAAGTGGAACTTTTTATATTATTGCCATTGCTCCTGGTCCTGTCACTGGGCACTACTGAAAAGAGTCTGGCACCAACTTCTTGGCACCTGCCTTGGAGATATTTATATGCATTAATGAGATCTCCCCTCAGTCGTCTCTTCTCCAGACTGAACAGGCCCGGCTCCCGACCTCTCTCCTCATACGAGAGATGCTCCAGAGCCCTCCTCATCTCTGTGGCCTCCGCTGGACCCTCTGCAGTAGCTTCTTGTCTCACTTGTACTGAGGAGCCCAGAACTGAACACAGCACTCCAGATGTCCCTCGCTCGCAGCCCACGACACCACTTCCCTTCCCGATTATTCGTCACTGCAGGAGCCCCTGAAGGGCCCCGCAGCGGGCACCGCCCCCGGGGTCGGGGCGGGTCCGGGGGCGGTGGGGGCGGCGGCGGCGGCGGGGGCAGCGTGGCCATGGCCATGGCGGCCCTGGTGGGGGCTCGGACCGTACGCTGCGCGCTCTGCCAAGGTGGCCCGAGGCGCTGGTACCGCACCGAGCGCGGCGTCTATGGCTACAAACCGCGGAAGGCGGCGGGCGGGCGGGCGGCGGAGCAGCGCGGAGCTGGCAGAACAGGTCGGACACTCCCGGGGCCGCGCCGGGCGGAGGAAGCGCGGCGGGGGCTGCCCCGAAGCGGGGCCCGAGTACGGAGCGGGAGCGCTGAGGGGTTGCGTGTGTTGCTCCGGGCGGGGCAGAGCGCGGCGCAGACCCGCTCCGAGAGCTCTTGGCTGTGCTTTCTGGAAGCCTGGGGTGCGTGGCCCAGCTCCACAGGCTGAAGCAGCTGTGAGAGCACCGACTGCTGAAGTTTGCTCAGCAATGGGCTCTCGGAGAGTTCTGCTGTTCATAGGAGTGTGCTGTTCATAGTTCTGCTGTTCATAGAAGGTGCCATGCGCCTGTCATTTTCCTTTTAATGTCGTGGTGGTTGAACTAGCCGAAGTGAGGGTGGTGAGACACTGAAAAGGTTGCCCAGGGTGGTTGTGGATGCCCCAAGCCTGTCAGTGTTCAAAGCCAGACTGGATAAAGCTTTGAGCAGCCTGGTTTAGTGGGAGGTGTCCCTGCCCATGGCAGGGAGATTGAATCTGGATGGTCTCTAAAGTCCCTTCCAGCCCGTAACATTATATGATTCCTTGATTAAATACAGGTAACTCTCTCCTGTAGCAATAACTGTGTTGCTTTTAGCTCGGTTTTATAGTGCAGAAATGTGATTTCAAGCAGAAAAATTTCTGAGGTAGGAGTGTGGTCCTTGCATTACCTTTACTCTGGAGACTGTGGTAGAAATTAAACCCTTTGCCCAGAAGCAGGAGTGGAGCCAGTTTGTAGCTCCTGAACACCGAGGCCCATCACAAAGTAGCTTTCTTGTTAATAATTAACGTATTTTTGTGTAACATTTTAAAAATTGCTTTTAAATGGTCTGCTTACTGAGCATTGTGGGCAATGTTAGCTTTGTCTGGGTTAGGTCCCTCTGTTGTAGAACCCAGTAGAGGAAAGGACTTGCTTTGAATGCGCTGACACTGTGATTGTAATGGCTGGAGCAGAGTGTCAGCAATAGAAATACAAATATCCAAGAAATAACGTTGTGAAATGGTCTCAGAATTGCATTGTTTTGGAAAACAAAAGCCTTCAGACCTGAATACTGTCAGTGCTGCATTTTTACCAGGATGAAAAACCCCTCCACATTAGGAATGCTTTATAGACTGGTTCATATAATTAATTTGTAACAGATTTTGCTTGCAGTATGTTTTATTGTTTGCAGCTTGTCAGCCTGGTCTGTGGCTGTGCTCAGTGACAGTAACGTGTGTGTAACATCTCAGCTGGTCAAGTTCTGCCTATGTCGATAATTTTTACCACGTTTGGCACATGCTCTTAGCTGCTGCAGACCGACTTGTTTTTTTTAAGTCATGAGACCTGAATTATTGTTAAGACCCAATCCTTCTGTCATTCCAGCAAGGAACAAGGAAGCATAAGTGGCCGGATTGAGTTGGCTTAGGAAATAAGACTTTATACACTGGTAATGTGCTGTTCTTGAGTTGGACGTACCTGTTGTAAAGAGATTCTAAGCAAAATGAAGTAGCTTTGCCTATATTTACAGGAGCCTAACTTATGAGGGCAACTGTGGGGGTAATCTAGAGTGTACTTGCTTGAAAATTGGGTGGGGGGGCCAGTTTAGCAGTTTGCTGATGGGAGCTATTGTAGGGTAATAGGGTGGAAACAACTACACAGAAGAGCTCTCTTTCCAACCAGAACTTTAAAGGTTGCCAGTAGACAAAACATTCCTCTGTTGGTGCTGTAAGTGGATTTAATCTGAGCATGTGTGTGATACTGTTCTGCTTTCTTTTTGGTTGTAGTTGACCATGCTCTTGCTCGTTTAATAACCGCATATGCTGAACATGGCCACAAAGCAGCCAAAATAAACCCACTGTTTGCTGGCCAAGCTGTTATGAATATGGTACCTGAAATCCAAGAGCTGGCTGAAGTTCTTCAGGGTCCTCTCATTACTACAGGTCAGTCGACAGTCTTATCTCAGCAAATTCTGTTCATGGGTGATTTATTGAGAGGCCGTGGCCTCTGTGGAAGAATCTGATATTTAGTGATGGCTCAATCAGTAATGAACTGTTGGACAGAAGATTGTCAACTTCAGCTTACATATGCCCTTTGCAGAAATCATAGTGCAGTGAGAGGCTGCCTTCTAGCATCTTTGGAAACTATGAAAATTTGTACTTGTTCTTACAACTATTGAGGTTAAACATTATTTTCTTGTGTTACTGCAACGTTGTATGATTTACTGTAATACTTAACACTGTAGTGAAGGTTTCAAAGTACAGGGGCAGAAGTCAAGAATTATCTTTTCTTGACTCTCTTAGAGTCTTGCAGTGGCTTTAAACAAAGGAGGGGAGTCTCTCTCAATGCTTTATTTCCTCCAAAACAGACTTAGTGCTTCCCGCTCCTCCCCTAAAGTGACTAATAACATTTATTTCCCACCAGGACTTATAAAAATGGGAAAAGAGGAGGCTTCCGTAGAGGATGTGATGGCTTACCTTGACCATATATACTGCGGGCATATTTCCATAGAAACAAGCCAGCTTCCAACTTTGGAGGAGAGAGAATGGTTTGCTAAAAGATTTGAAGAGCTAAAGCAAGAAGCATTTACACCTGAAGAGAAAAAGCACTTGTGCAAACTGATGCTGGAATCCCAGGTACCTTGTTCCTTGTTATTGGATTGCAATAGTCATGGGGTCTGTCATGGATCCTTTACTATTCTGGATGTAATTCATGCAGAAAAAGAACAATCACTGTCCTGAAAGGCTTTGACAGTGTGCAGGAGGAAGAAGTACAAGGTTTTGCCTGAAGCAATGCAATGCAGGAATCTCATTGGAGTTTGTTGCTGAATTTACTTACCGACCATTACTGAAATAATGATGCTGTAAACCCATGAATAATCAATCTTCAAAAGTGAGATACTCAGATTAATGATCTGACAGCTCACGTTAAATGTTACTGATGGGAACACAGGGTTGAACAGAGCTCTGTGAAATCTTGTGCTCTGGCTTAGCTGTTCTGTGTTTTCCTCTCACCCACATGTTGGTCTGTTTTACTGTCTTTGAAGTATGCTGTCCCTGAAGGTTTTGGGAGAACAAATGAGAGTTGGACTGAGGTGTTACCATATAGGACTGGCAAATATGACGCTTTTCAGCAAGGAACCTTTGTCCAGTGCATTCTGTAAGGAAGTGAAATATTTATGTACTTTCAGAATGTATAGAGAAAATTTATTCCAACACTTCTGTACTGTGCAAAGTTTTAATTTTTTTCCCTTTTTCTTCCCATGTTATCCAGAAGGTTGGAAAGGTAGAAGAGCAGGATCTGTGAAGGTTGGAAAGGTAGAAGAGCAGGATCTGTGAAAGTGTCCCCGTTTCCAGTTTTCCAAGTGGAAGGAGTGTTAAATGTAATATTTACCAACAACTTAACAGAAGTATATGGCCCATTTTGTATTTATTGTTGCCTCTTTGGCAGTTAGAGGAATTTGATGGTGACACAAGAGGCTGATATTGGGACCACGATGTGCCTTACTTTGATTTCAGTATGGCCAGAACTATACTAGAGTGTAGAATTTAACCCTGACAGAAAAAACTCCTTTTATATATGATTAGTTTTGTGTACATTATTCCTTAGAACTGAATGTTGCTCAGCTAGCAGTTGGCTCAGATCTTTGGGTGTGGCTTAGCCTTCTTCTTTATTACAGACTTAATTGAGTTTCAGTCTTCAGTTGTAAAATGCTATAGAAATTTCCAGTGCTTCCAAAACTTGTTCACTTATTACAGCTTTCTAAGAGGAGGTGAATGGAATGAAGTGAGAAGAAAATGAAGACAATACAGATTTGTTTATTTTTCTTCTCTCAAGCATTCTACCTATGTACTAAGGACTGTGCCTAATGTAAATCAAAATGAAACACTGCTTTGCTAGCACTTTGTATCTCAAGATAATTATGGTTTATACTATAAAGTAACACCATTCCTTAATTTCCACCTAAAATGGGTAAACTACCAAGGAATTTTTAAATTGCTCTGGTGTTACAGTTCTTCTTGAAGCACCTTTCATGTTTGGCAGAGAAAGTTTGGTCCTCAATGCAACATTTTTCTATTTAGGAAGAGATAAGAGCTGATTTTTTATAGTTGTCATAGCTTCTGGTCTCAGACTGTGTGGGTGGAGAGTGAGCTGAGACTTTCCAGGGGTATGTTTAGATTTGTATGCCTCAAGGGTATAAACATAAATAATATTTCAATTTTGTAAACAGAAGGCTGCTGCTTAAAATAGCCTAATACTGAAGATGTTGTGTTTTTAATAGGAGTTTGATCACTTCTTGGCCACCAAGTTTGCCACAGTGAAGCGATACGGTGGTGAAGGAGCAGAGAGCATGATGGGTTTCTTCCACGAGCTGTTCAAGATGTGTGCATACAGTGGGGTCACAGATATTATCATTGGAATGCCTCATCGGGGAAGACTTAATCTGCTCGCAGGCTTACTTCAGCTTCCTCCTGAGGTAAGAGATTTATAATCTCATGGGAAGTTACCTGGTTTATGTGCAGTAAAATAACCCCCTGAAAGTTTGCCATATTGTAAATGCTGGACCAATAAAAAAGTTTCCTGTGTGAGAGTGTTCTCCCTTCCTACCAAGACTTTGGCAACTGTCTGCAGCAGACTGTTAGAAGAACTCTAATGAAAGGGTTTATGTGTTGTTACTTAGTAGCATCCTTGCAATTTCAGGAGTAGGAGAGTGTTTTTCTTTCAACATGTCAATGGATCAGAGACGAATTTTAACCAAATCTGTTTCCGTGCAGCTCATGTTCCGCAAGATGCGTGGTTTGAGTGAGTTTCCAGAGAATTCAGCAGCCATTGGGGATGTTCTCTCCCACCTGACATCTTCTGTGGATCTCGACTTCGGATCCCACAGACCCGTGCATGTCACCTTGCTCCCCAACCCCTCACACTTAGAAGCCATCAACCCAGTGGCTGTGGGCAAGACACGAGCAAGGCAACAGACTCTGCTCGATGGAGATTACTCCCCAGAGAGCTCTGCACAGCCTGGGGACAAAGTCATTTGCCTGCAGGTATTTTGCTCACAATTTTTAATTGATCTTTGCAAGACTTGCTGTACTAGAAGGTGAACAGGAGTGTACATAGAAATATCAAACAAAACTGAGTTAATGTCAAGAACTGGGATCCTGTTTATGGGGGAAGGTTTCCAGGTGGTGTACGTCTCCCTTTATTTTAATAATATTTCACTTTGAGAGCCTTGGGTGCCTTTCCTCACTTTTGCATTTAGACCACCACTGGAAGCCTTCATTCAAATTAATGGGCTTGAAGAAGAGCTGTCAACAAGGCTGCAAAATATTCAGGAGGATTTAGGATTTTGTAATTTTGTCATGGTACTGTTGAACATTCTGCTGGAATTAGTTTTTACTCCTTGAACTGACTTGTATAGCTATAGAACCACTCCTAAATAGTTCCTTGGTAAATTTTCTTCTCTTGCATTGAATTCAACTTGGAAAAACAAATGAGTTGAAGTCTTAACATTCTAAAGCCAGGAGTAAAAACAGGTTGAGCAGAAATGTTCTGTAAAGTATAACAAACCTGGAGGAAGTTACATGTAGAAAAAAGACGTTTTTCAGTTAAAAAAATGTTTTGCTTTCTTCTTGAAGGGTGTGGATATTGTGAAAAAGCAGAAATGTGAATAGAAAACATTCTGGGCAAGTTGGGGTTTTTAGTTTTTTATTTTAAAAAAAGGCTTTAGAGCATGCAAGTGCAGGCAACTTTTGCTGCCCAATGTGTCTCCATCTTTCAGTGTAGTTATGTCTTAGTTTGAGAAAATACTATTGTTTCTTTCTCATAGTGTTAGATCTTCACCATGTAGTAATGAAAGTACTACAGCTTTTTAAACAAAGATTCTTCAGGATAAATGGACCCTCCCTATCCAAGAAAAATTTAACTACTTAGGATTTGTAGGGGTAAGTGATAGGGAGGATTGCATAGTAGAGAAGAGAAACAGTTGATTCTGAACAAAACACCTCCCTGTTAGTAAACTGATTCAAAGTATTCCCAAAAGGAAGAAAATATATCATGTAACATGAATATCATTACTTGTGGTTGTGTCTTTAAGAGGTCGAAGAGTTAGATTGGAAAGAGGCAATTGTTAGTTGCAACTGTCAACTGCTCTCATTCCGATAATTGCAAAGAAAGAGATGAAAGCAGACACTTTGTGTTTCAGAATCTTGGTTTGGAAGCTTCTTTTTGGCCTTTCTGTTTTTACAATGCATTCTCTTGAGAAATATAAGTGTAGACACTCAGAACTGAGGTTTATACTGGCACTTGCTCTATTCTTCCACAAGTCTCGGTGCCAAAACTTGAGGGGAGAATGAGCAAACATCAGTTAAGTTGCCACGTCAGTGGTGAGCCTCATTGTCCAGAGTCTGAAAGTCTTCTCTTCTGGAACTTCAGTGTGCTCAGAATTTATTAAGATTTTAAAACTCTTCTTTGTTAACTACCATGGACACCTCTGCCGTGCTTAATAGTCCATCTCTGCTGGACAGTGGCTTATTTTTCACTTTCTCACATACCTTAACTCTGCTTCCTGGATATCAGACAGCTACTGATGTTTATGATTTGAATTGAGATCTGAGAATAAGATCTCCCAGAAATAAATTCCACTGTCAGAGTCATTGTGGTAAATTAAACTTAATGATGAACTTGCTTTTAGCTTTTTGTTAATGCAGCACAGAAAAAAATGTGCTGTAGCAAAAACTGTCTCCATCTTCTTGGTAGAATGAGTAAAATCCTACCTGTACCATAGGAATTGAATCCTCTGGGGTTTGAGATGCATATGAAGAGTCTTGTGTAGTTGGATTGTCACACTGTCTGTAGACTTAATGCTTTGGGATTTGCTGAAGGCCATAAAGTTCTCTCCGATGTTTTAGGGTCTTCACTCAAATGTTATCACCAAGTTACCTAGCCTTCTTAGGCAGCAGAAGAAACCAGGAGGGAGAAGTGATAACCCAGCACTTCAGGAACAAGTGTAGCACACTGAAGGATAGAGTGGGGATGCTGGCTTGTCTCTCTTTGTTGTGATACCTCTTAAAAATCTGTATTGGAATGGTATAAAACCCAGTGCTGTCATTTCACTGGTTGATTGCACCTGTATTATCTTCCAGGTGTACTTGCAGAAGTCTCTTAAGGCTTGAAACCACTATTCCATAGCTAGGAAGTAGAACAGTAATCTGGTTGCAGTAAGAAAAGTGCACCAGTCTGTATAGTGACTTTGATCTGCAAATGATTGAGTCTGCATTCTGAGGAAGCTGTGGTCATATTCATCAATGAAGAGCTGTCTCTAATTTCAAAACACTGAAATGCTAGATGATGTTCACTCCAGTATCTCTAGCCTTTTGGGAAACCTAGGTTGGGTATCACAGTATTCTCCTTTCCCATTCCACAGTAGTTTTGTTTATTTGCAACTTTTATTTACTGTTGTTATTTTGAAATATAACTAAGAACTTATGTTTTCTTTCCTTCTGAAAGTTTTTATTTGTTTTGAGTCCTTCCACTTGGTTTATTTTCCACTTGTTTTTCTGTTCTTGCCTGTTTGGTAGGGTGGTAATGATCGTAAATCCCAGTTTACCAGCATTTAACTTCAGCAGAGATGTAGTGAATGCTGTGGTGAGTGGCTCCCTTTGTTCAGGGGTCAGTGGCTTGCCTCTGACTGCTGCAGCTTTGCCATAGCCAGGAAACTTGCAGTCACCTGGACACTGGTGGGTCAGTTTTAAGAGATTATAGTTCAGTTCCAGGTAGGGATTACATCAGGCAGCTGTGTACATATGTTGGCTGCTCTGACCTTGTGTTAGAGATGAGGCTATATAAACTCTCGTCATGGAAACAATATTCTGAGAGGAAGTGGGTCCAGCTGGAACTGTATCTGTTCTATGTACTCAGTTTAGAAGGTCTTGCTTAATGAGTTACAGTTTTGATTTTGCTGTTCTTCTGGTGTTTCCTAATGAGACTTTTCCATCTTATTCCCTGATGTAGGTTCATGGTGATGCTGCTTTCTCTGGGCAAGGGATTGTTCCTGAAACACTGACCCTCTCTAATCTACCACATTTCAGAGTTGGTGGGAGCATCCATTTGATTGTTAATAACCAGCTGGGCTATACCACTCCTCCAGAGCGAGGAAGGTCGTCTCTGTACTGCAGTGACGTTGGTACGTAGCGTTGAATCACAAGAAAGATTGCCTGTTGTGTCAGAAAGGATTTTTAACTCCAGTGTAAGTTGTGCAATGAACTTTTTATAGCAAGTGCCTGTCAACTCTAGGGAGAGATTTATATAGATTGATAAAACTCCAGTTTCATGGTAGAGTAGAAGTTAAAATTATTATTGATTATTCCCTCCTACTAGCTGCAATTCAGATGCTAAAAATATGCCTCCCCTATCTGCTTTATGGCAAAGACTAAATATCAAAGGAAAATTTTGTCACATTTTTAAAGGATACGATAAAATAATTGTAAGATTGCTGTGAAGTCTTTATAACTCATTTAGTTTCTGTCATATTATTGACAGCTTTTAAAAAGGAATTGCAATGGAGTATATAACAGATTTATTTTAAATATATCTTGTTAAATTTCATAAAAATCATCCCAGTGTGTTTTCTGAGCCAGACTTATAGGTCAGATACTTCTCCATTTTTGCTGTTTTGTTTGTTGTCATGTGAGCCTATCGAGCTTTCAATTTAAAGATGAAGCTCAAGACCTTTCTATGCGTAAATTGGAAACTTAGTTTTGGACTTATCTTTCTTAGTGATAAACAGATGTATTATCAGTAAGATCGGAGACATCGTAGTTAGTTATCTTGTATATGTCTCCTGTAAGTAAAAATATAGTTTTGTATGCTTTCAAGACGTAGCATCAAATGTTTGTCTTATGGTTTCATCAAACCAAACACATAGACTCATTAAATCTGGTAAGGTAGATAGCATATGCTATTAGTAATTTTTTCCCTAGATTGGTTTTGTGTTATGGGTTGTTTTTGTTTGGGTTTGGTTTTTTGTGTCCATCCTTAGTTTTCCTTTCTTCTTACCTGTCAGTGAGAAGAGGCTGTTACGTAGCTAAGCTTTAGTATTTTGCTAGGGAGGAGACTTTACATGAGCCAGGAATGGCTGAAGTATCCTAGTTTCCCAGAATTTGGACAGATAAAGTACAAAAGAAGCATTGTTGCTTGCAGCCAAATTGTCATACAGGAAGGGTGTTGAGATATTGAAATTTTAGAGTGTTCTCTTTAATGAAGAGATTGACTGGAGGAGCAAGTGGACAGAATGACTACTAATAAGGAAGAAGGTTGGTTTTGGCCTGTGTGAATTCATAGTAGTGATAGCTTAGGATAAGAAGGAAATAAAACTCAATTTTTGTTTGAAAGAGAAGCAATCAAATAGTCTTCTCCCATTCCCTGTACACTACCAGATTAATATGATGCAGGAACTGCGTATAACAAGTCCTCTGAGAACAAAGTGCTTGTAAAGAAGTTGTACTCAAACTGACAAATACAACAAGTTGGGCTAATTGCATTTTCTCTTAGGGAAGGCTCTTCTCCTTACCCCAGCTCTCATCACAGCGCATTTTTGGATTTGTTTTTGTTATATTTACTTCACATGAGTTTCTGTAGTTTCAGCTAAGCAGGTGTGTGTCTTTCTGTGGAAGGGGTTGGATGTGTTTACTGTTCTGTTTTGAATCCCTGGGCAGGTAAAATCGTTGGATGTGCAGTTATCCATGTGAATGGGGATGATCCTGAGGAAGTTGTCCGTGCCACACGACTGGCTGTGGAGTACCAACGCCAGTTCCGCAGGGATGTGATCGTGGACCTGCTGTGCTACAGGCAGTGGGGCCACAATGAGCTTGATGAGCCCTTCTTCACCAACCCCAGCATGTACAAAATCATCAGGTAAGGTGTTGCACCACCTCATGGGAAACCTAAAATATGTCTGCACCAGCTCAGTCTTGCTGCTGCAACAGAGTCCCTGTATGAGATCCTTTGATGTATCAGGAGTTTATGTAAGTGCAGCTACACTCTCAGCAGCCCTTGACTATGGTTTGAGTCTGATAATGAGATGTTAATGAGGGTAATCATTACTGTTGGTTCTTGAATGTGCGGCTTGATGCTTTTTGGAGAACCATCTTGCACATAGCTCTTGGATTTCAACTTTGTGAACACTGGTAATCAGGGCAAAGTTGCCTACTGTGTGCTACGGGGAAGCATGGATAATGTGGGAAAATGAGCAGGAAACCAGCATGATATTTGTCTTGTCTTTTTCTGGTCCTGCTGCTTCCGGTGGGGACTCATCTTTATAAGCATCCTTATCCCCAAAGAAAAATACACAAGAATTCACTTGCCAGTGAATTCTGCTATTTTAGGTGAAGCATTTACGGAATGGTTGCCTTTATTCTCTCCAGTGCGGAAATCCTAGTGTGAATTCCTCTGAAGAAAATATGCACAGCAGCACAGAGGAGTTTTTGACTTGTTTTTACCTTTAACTGCCAACTATGAGCACTTTTTCTTTTGTTTTTTTAATAAAGGACTATAAAACACATCTCTAAGAGAACTGTTACCTTTCTGAAAATGCCAGGAAAGTGAACTTCATGCAAATGAGTATAATGCACCAGGAACCGTTGATATAAATTTTCCATGGTACCTGACTGTAGTAAGATGGTATTTCCTTGTTCTCCTATGACACTGGTTTTAGGCTTAATATCTATGGGGTTTGATTCCCTCCCTGGCAGATCCCGTAAGAGTATCCCGGACACATACGCAGAACACCTCACGGCTGCTGGGCTCATGACTGAGGCTGAAGTATCTGAGATAAAGACCACATACTATTCCAAGCTGAACGATCACCTTGCCAATATGACTTTGTACAGCCCACCTCCTACCAACCTGCAGGCTCACTGGAAAGGCTTCGTTGAGCCTTCTGCCAAAATCACCACCTGGGACACGGGGATGCCTGTGCCACTTCTGCAGTTCATTGGAGTCAAGTCTGTGGAGGTGCCTGAAGAGCTCCAGATGCACAGCCATCTCCTGAAGACCTACGCACAGGTGAGTAGAGCATCATGGTACTTCTGGTCCCATGGCTCAAAGGTACAGCCTGTTACTGGGAAAAATCTAAACACAACAGGATTGCCAGTTAGAGAATAGCATGGTATTCTCTAGGAAAAACAGCTCACTCTGTTTCAAGGCTGAGATGATGCCATTTTTTCTCCAGTTTTGAAGAAAGACTTCTTCCTCAGGTCTGACCATATCCTTTATTTTGTTATTTCAACAATATTTTATTGCAATTAAGAAAAAAAGCTTATAGAAAATACCATTTCTTATTCTTACAAATAGAAAGAAACTACTATGATAACTTACTAAAATTTATATAGTTGGTAATTAGAATGAGTACTTTGTGAGGGAATGACTCAGGAAACTGGCAATAGTGTACGCAGTTTCTAAAGCCGGTAGTGAGTGTTTTATGACTTATATATGTAAACATTAGACAACATGTGGCCAAGTTTGACAGTCAGGGTTTGATAGCTCCTAAGTCTGTGTTTGGTTTGGATCAGTTTGGGGTTTGTGAATGTTTCCCTTTGATGGATGATGAATGTGTGCAGGTGTCTACTTGGCAGCAAGACAGAGGCTGTGAGTTGAGTATGTCAAAAGACTGATGTTCCTGTCTTCCCAGCCCGAGGCAAGAACTCCACAGCTCAGTGTGATCATTTGTCTGTAGTTCTGCAGGCCAGGATAGGGAGGAGTTCTGGAGACTGAAATACTTACACCTGGTATCTTTCATCACTGCTAACCAGAAGTCTGTCAAGACTACGCTCTGTGCTGTGCTAAGATTTTTAATATTGTCAGGCTAAGATTAATTTGTCAGTCCACAGTTTGTTGACTGGGAGCTGAACACATGGATCATCCATGATTCTGTGGTTCTCAGGCAACCTTTTTCAGGATGTGCTGAAATAAGACTCTCTATTCCAATCCAACCTAGGCTGGCTGCAGGAATACAGCATTTCTCTTCTAAGTGTGTTGGGGTTTTCATAGCTTCTAATATTAGTCTGAGCCACCAAAAGAGCTACAGATGGAAAAAGACAAAATAATATTTTTTTCTGGTTCTTTACTTGTTTAGTCAAGAGTTCAAAAAATGGAGGAAGGAAAAAAGCTGGACTGGGCAACAGCTGAAACTTTAGCATTTGGTTCTCTGCTGAGCCAAGGTAAGAGGCAACTAGACAGCAGACAGTAAAATGTTTTTGCTTTAATGTCAGTAAAAGATAACTTTAGATTTCTTAGGTGTTTCTAAGTAAAAAGATTGATACGATGTATAAATTTGACAATTTGTGTGGCCTAAGAGAAGGTAATATGAATCCTATATATCACTGATATTTGTAGATTGAGTCTTAAATATCTTCAAAGAAATGTAGCTCCCTCCCACTCCCCAAAAACATTTGTGCATAGAGCTGTGCATGTGAGCAGTGCAGCTGACATCAGTGGAGCTCCCAAGTACTTTGAGTGCTTTATGCTACTATTTCTTCTCCCTCCTCTCTAGCCTGAATTCAAATCTCCATTTCCATGTGATACAGAATGCACATTTTTTTGCAGTTTGCTTCAGTAAATTGAACCCTTTTACCCAAAATAATGTCAGAGCATCTGCGTGCTTGCAAGTCAGAGCTGTGGCTGGTTAAGAATTTCATCTCAGATTTGATGTTGCTGATTAGGGGAAATCCAAGAAGAGATATAACAAGAAATAGAATATTTTATGCTTGTCTTCTTTTTACATGACTTGCTGATTTGGTGTTTTGTTTATTGCCTGGCAAGGGTTTAATATCAGACTAAGTGGACAAGATGTTGGCAGAGGAACCTTTAGCCAACGACACGCGATGTTGGTTTGCCAAGAGACAGACGATACCTACATTCCTCTGAATCACATATCCCCAGACCAGAAAGGTTTTCTAGAGGTAAGTTATGTGGCCCACAAGACCACCTTCTTCAAGTTATGCTGCAACAGTGCCTTTTTTAAAGCTGCTGAGACATATGTAGGCAGCCTGTATGTTCTGGCAAATCCCAGATAGAGGGATATAAAAACTGTCAGGGCATCCTTATTGTCATTACAAACTACAACTTTAACAAGGGTGTTTGCTTTTTCTTGGGAGATCGGGTATTATTCTTTTCCTCTCAGTGCCTTCATTCAAAAGCAAAAAATCAGTGACTCTATAAGTTTAGGAGTTCATGTCCTCAGCATGCCCAGCGCTGACTGCCTGGTTCCAAGGGTTCTTGACCCTTGGTTGTTTTCTTCCTCACCCACCCCTCCCAACAATTTCCTTTTGTTAGGTGAGTAACAGTCCTTTGTCAGAAGAAGCTGTGCTTGGTTTTGAATATGGAATGAGTATTGAGAGCCCTAAGTTACTGCCAATTTGGGAAGCTCAATTTGGAGACTTCTTTAATGGAGCCCAGATAATATTTGACACTTTCATCTCTGGAGGTGAGTGTACAAGGAACCAATATATTTAAGAATCAATCATTTGTACTATGCACATTTTTAGAAAATCCTTCCTCTTTAAAGTAAAAGGGCAACATGTTGTGCAAAGAATTCTGTTTTCTCGAGAAGTCCTTTGAGCTTGCCTGTGTGGTGTTGACTTCTGTGCAGCTTTTCTCTGAAGACAATGCATCTAAAATGAAAGACTCCTTGGCAGGGTACAGTCATTATAAAAGGACAGTTAATTATACTAATGGCCTTTCTTCCCCCACATTTACTGTGTGTATATATGGTTGATGGCTTTATAGGCTGCACCTTTCCTTCATGAAGCATCTAAAAAATTCTTGAAGCAATAGAGAAGGAAAATAGTGATTATTTAAAACAAACAAATAAAGAACCCCACAACAGCACCTGATGACTAAGTTTGACTCTAGCATGTTTTCTGCTCAGATGAAAAACTTCTGTAGTCATAGATGGAAATTCAGAGGCCCTCTTATCCCACCCACATATATCTGAAGCTGGATTTGACTGTAATCTCTTATATTGTGCAGGAGATTTGACAGAGCTCAGGGGAACGAGCACTGCTGTGTTAGACAGGACTGGCTCACAGGATGCTGCTGGGATCACACCTGCAGAGATGAAGTTTTAAAATTTCATTGTATCATATGTTCTGTGTGGATACTTAAATCTTCTGGGAGCCCAGAGTTATATGATGATTTCAGAAAATTTAGATCACCTTATGTGTGTTGTTTCACTGTAGTAAACCTCTGAGCAAAATGCCAGCAGAGAATTTCAGGCTTGTATTTAAAGATGTGGAAATCAGCTATAATTTCTCCTGTAATGTGTTCTGTGGTTTTATGTTCTGTGGAAATCATTCTTTTCTTCCTCCTCATTCTGTTTCTAGGTGAGGCCAAATGGCTTCTGCAGAGTGGGATAGTAATTCTTCTTCCCCATGGCTATGATGGGGCAGGCCCTGAGCACTCCTCCTGCCGGATGGAACGGTTCTTACAGGTACCCGCCACACCTCTCAGGGTCACATATCCCCCAGCACAGCAGGGGCAGTCAGTGCTCTGGGAGCTGTGCTGCAAAAATACAAAATAGGGATTCCTGGTGTCCCTGTTGCAATGTGCTCAAAGGAGGCTGTTGTGTGCCTGGATTCTTTCTTGCATATTGGTCTCTCTGCTTGCTTTTGACATGATATTGCTGTGTTCCCGCTGTACAGATGTGTGACAGCTCAGAAGAGGGAGTTGATGGTGACCAGGTCAACATGTCAGTTGTGCATCCCACCACCCCAGCACAGTATTTCCATTTACTCCGGAGGCAAATGGTCCGAAACTTCAGGAAACCTCTCATAGTTGCTTCCCCCAAAGTGTTACTCAGGCTCCCAGTAAGCTGAAAAATGTCCTTCCTCTTTTTCTTTTTTCCTTCTCTTTATCCTCTTTTATGTTCTCTTCCCCTCTTCTTCCTCTGTGTTCTCTGATCTCTGTTTTGGGGTCAAATTGGTGGGATTTTGCCTGTTTTGACACGCAAATCGGTTGAGGATTAAAGCTGGGTGGAGGTGAGTTAGAAGTAGGGTTCATTCCTGCTCTGACAGTGTTCTTGGGAAGCTTATCATCCCACCTTTCACTGGCAGTGAGAAAGGGAATAGGAGGGAGAGGGAAGACTGTATATTTGTATTTACCAAAACCCTGTCTCAGTATTCTTTCTGACTCTGGCCTGAGAGAAAGGCGGCAAGATTTGGTAACTTCCAACTCTTCCTCCATGTAGGTTGCGGTATCAAGTTTTGAAGAAATGGCCCCAGGGACAACATTCAAGCCTGTCATTGGTGACTCCTCAGTAGATCCCAAAAGGTAGCTCTGCTGTCTTAGAGGAGAAGCTCAAAAGAGACGTCCTGTCCCTTTCTCCTACCAAACAGCTCAAATTTGAGGTGATACGAAAGAGGTGTCCTTCTCTTCTGGTAATTGTTGGTAGTACCACATCTGTCTGCAAAATAGTGAAGTGTTCACGCTGTCAGCCCTTGGCCTCACAGGGAGCTTGTGACTGTGGTCCTATTCTGCACCATGTCCATTAGCTGGCAGTCACTGGGAGCAGTTTTTACATAAATCATAGAATCATAGATTTGGTTAGGTTGGAAAAGACCCTTAAGATCATCTAGTCCAACCTTAGCCCAGCACTGCCAAGTCCCTAAACCTCCCCTGATGCAACTTGAGGCTGTTTCTTCTTGTCCTTTTGTGTGTTACCTGAGAGAAGAGACCAATTCCCACCTGGCTACAGCCTCCTTCCAGGGAGTTGTAGAGAGTAAGAAGGTCCACCCTAAGCCTTCTTTTCTCCAGGCTGAGTCCCCCCAGCTCCCTCAGCTGCTTCTCACAGGACTTGTGCTCCATAACTCTGTTCCCTTCTCTGGACATGGTCCAGCACCTCAATGCCTTTCTTGTGATGAGGGGCCCAAAACTGAACCCAGAATTTTTGTTCTGGGGCTGAAATGCCTGAGCTGATGAGCTGGGAGAATAATAAAGTGTTTGGATATCTCTCTCCCTTCAGATATTACAGTGAAACCTGTAATATCTGGTTCACAATGACCAATTTGACCTTAATTTTTTCCCCCTTATCTGCTCCTTGCCCCAGCAGTACCCAAGTCTGAGCCTCCCTCCTGTTTGCTTCCTGACTCCAAATCAAAAGGCTGGAAGTATCTTAGCATCTTGGGTTTTTTAAGTGGGATGGTGAGGTACAAAGGGTTTATCTCATTGCTTTGTCCAGTAAGACTAGGCAGCCAAGACCTCTGTGATTGCAGGAGAGTGTAGTGTCTCTCCAGCAGGCAGTCCTGCTTTAGCATGGCAGAGAATTGTCCTCTGCAGGGACTTCTCTCCCCCTCTATTTTATTTTCTACAGAGAGTGTACAGATGACTAGCTTTGACTGGGTATTTAATTTTAAGATAGTCAAAGCTAAGAGAGATCAATCCCATTGTAAGGTACCATACCAAGAATTACTGAAGAAACAGGACCTCTCAGCTCTGGCATACTGTGCCCAAAGGTTAGTTTGCCAGGTGTTGGAAGGGAGTGGGAGGGGAGGGAAGGAAAGGCAAAGAAGAGAAAAGATGGTCTAGGGAAGTAATTTAGCTTTATAAAGTTGTCTTTGAAGTTTGACTGGTTGTTTTAGTTGGAACTGTGAAGCTGTTCTGCATCAAGTTTCTGTAAAACACTAAACTTGGAAACATTCTTATTTTTTTTTAGTGTTACCCAAGTGGTGCTGTGTTCTGGAAAGCATTACTATGCTCTGGTGAAGCAAAGAGAAACACTGGGAGAGAAGCAGCACAGCACAGCTATTCTGAGACTTGAAGAGCTCTGTCCTTTCCCCCTGGAAGCTCTACAGCAAGAGCTGAGCAAATACAGCCATGCAAAAGGTCAGCCAGACTTCTACCTTTGTGTTTCTAGTCTCTTTGAAGTACTGAACTAAATCGGTTGCCTGCCTTTTAAGATGAAGAGCTGTAGTGGCTTTTTCATCTTTTGTTCTCCCCCTCATACATCCAAGTGTTTCTGGAGTGGGATGTTTCAGAAATGTTTATTACTTATGCTAAAAGAACTGGTTTCTCTGCTATTGTTAGCTTCCAAGAAGCAGCACTGAAAATTAGAGTGAACCATTTGAGATTTTTTTTTGCATTGGTCTTTACAATCCTTTTAGTAGCTTTTTTAGTCCTTTTAGTAGCTTTTGAAAACAGCAGTAGAAAAGTAGAATATACACATAGTATACCCTAATGGTGGACATATTTTGGGTTTGAATTCAGCTGTGACCTGCAAGGGAGTTGAGTCTGGCATGCCTTGATTTCAAAGGTAGTGCCAAGACATAAAAAATAGAGGTGCTACAAAACCAAAAAACTGTTTTTCTTTCTCTACTGAAAAGATAAATATGTATGTTTGTTATGTACCCTTATCCTTCCTTTAGTCTTCATCTGGAGTCAGGAAGAACCACAAAATATGGGTCCATGGTCCTTTGTGTCTCCACGGTTTGAGAAGCAGCTGGGGCTTAAGGTAAGATGTCCTCAGGGTGTTTTAGTCTTTACAATGAAGTTTGAAGTTCTTGAATGCAAAATTCTAGGGTGCTTGCAAGAAAAACCTAATTCTGATACCTAAACCAAATGTGTGTTCTAATTTAAGCTACTTCTGCTCTTTATAGCACCATTGGTGATGAGCAGGACTGGAGCTTTATTTTATATGGTGTTCAGTCAAAGTGGAAAGGGATAATGAAAGATCCCAGGTAGGGGAGAAGGAGGGCAATGCAAAGGTGCTGTTTGCTCTGGCAGATCATGCACTATAATGTCCTTGGAGCCATGGCCTTTGGGAGATGGGGGATAACTTCCTGCTTTACTTCCAGCTGGGACTGTCCAGTATCTGACAGCAGGTATCGCCATGGCATCAGGACCTCGAGATGTGATTCTGTCCTTCATTAATCATTTCCCCTCAACTCAAATTTCAGCTCCATCTTGTGAGCAGACCACCTCTACCAGCCCCAGCAGTTGGCATTGGAACCCTCCACAACCAGCAGCAGGAAGATGTTCTGACCCACACATTTATCTAAGTTTTCAATGGACAGACTACTCCTGATATCAGACATGTTTAGTGCCTGCTCCTATGAAGAAGAACAAAAGCCAGCTCCTTAAGACTCTTAGTTCTCCAAAATGGAAAGGAAAAAAGGTGGAATAAGTTTGGTAATGATGAAGCAATTTTTTCATGTAGGGGAACACCTAATGATGAGAAGTGCCTGTTATTCCTGATACATCTTGTTCTCTTATACAATTTTCTACAAAATGTCTTTATGAAGTTAAAAATCCAATTCAGGGGACAGATTGGTGAGCTGACTGGAATACCTTATATCACACTGTCTGTTTGCACATTTTTCCTGGGGTTTCCTGAGGTGGTGCATGTGTGGAAACAGGTTCTGTTTCTTCTGTTTCCACAGAAGTGTTAGTGCTGCTTGATCAAATAAATGCTTCCCCATGCCTGGGAATGAGCCATTTCTATAGCAGAATGTTGTGGTTTCTCTCTTTTTTTTTTTTTCTTGAGGGCCAGGAATGCAATCTGTTGTGGCTGTTGGTGCTCTTCTCAGTGCATGAGTTGTTAAAGCAGGATTGCCATTGGAGGGACCTTGCAGGATGGTTCCTGAAGGCTTCAGGAACCACTGTTTTTCTCATCCTGAGGGTGAGAAATCCCAAGGGATGGTTTCAGCATAGCTGTCATCTGGAGAAAGGGAAGAAAGCAGTCTTTATTGGGAAACAAGGGATAAAGGACCAAAATATTGAGGTTAAGTGGGAGAACACTGAAGCCAAATGGAAGACAGGCATCCCAGGCAGACCGCAGTGTTGACTGTTCCACAACAGCATTCCCACCGCCACCACCACAGGATATTTCCCAGCATTTTTCCTTTCCCAGTTTCTGGGTGAAGTTGGCACCTCCTTGCTCTTCTCAGTTACCTGGGCAAGCAATGCTTAAGTAATCCAAAGTCACTGTGAAC
This sequence comes from Dasyornis broadbenti, assembly GCA_013397935.1. Taxonomy (NCBI): domain Eukaryota; kingdom Metazoa; phylum Chordata; class Aves; order Passeriformes; family Dasyornithidae; genus Dasyornis; species Dasyornis broadbenti. Next base: position 1,288,912 of record VZRN01005169.1, on the reverse strand, counting down.
CAGGGACATTTCTGAAAAGAAACAAGTGGGGTTTAACCAGATCCAGCACTTGCAGATGGAAAGTCATGGTCGGTGAGAAGGAGCAGATCACAGGGTGTGATCTTGTGTGCACACAAGGGTGTGCATTCACTTGTGGAGACAGCCCCGAAAATCATCTCTGAAGCCTGTTTTAGTATTTCATCCTACTTATTTCACATATTCATTCGTTAACTCCATACGACCCAGAAGAAGCCTCTGTAAACTCTGTTCTGTGATGTGTCACATCACTGCTTCTGTAGCACATCACAACAACATGAAATCATGCTTCTTCCACTTTGCTCTAGCAAACTGCACATCATCCTGCATATCCTGAACAGTTTTATCTAATCAAGGCCTATTTTGCTTTAAATTTCTGCTGATAACTAGAAAAAGGAGGCTGAAGAGTAACACTGCTTTGGCTGCAGCTGTCGCCAAGGAAGTTGTAGAGCACAATCCACCAGCCTTGACTCCACACTGATGGTTACATAAACCCACAGATTTTCACTATGATGATGCACACAAGGGAAGAACAGACCCCGTGTTTTGAGTTTCACGTGGCCCAAACCAGACCTTGTTACACACCATTCCCCCACAGGCTGTGCAGGTCTGGTTATCCAACCAAGTAAAGGATGCTCAAGTGTTCTGATCCTGTTTGATCCCCCTGGTGGGAGACAAAGCTGTTTCTGTAGTGCTGCTCAGCTCAATGCCTCCATCCTGGTGCTGGTGTGCCATGGAGCTCCCCAGGGATACTGGGGTAGAAAGGGAGAGCTTCAGAACAGCTTTCCTCAGTCAGCTGGTACAGACTGCCGGCAGAGCACTGCTCTTACATGATGGCTTACAGCTCCCAGGAGCAAGGCAAAGCACTTGCTGACTTGGGGGCTAACATTGTATCTCCCACCAATTTTGGATGCACACAAGGCTGTTTTCCATCTGTGCACCTCGCTTTTGTCTGCATGCAGGCTTGGACATCCCTGCACAGTGCTGCATTGCTTTTGCTTTGGGGCAAACAGAAGCAGAAATTAGAATCATAGAACCACAGAATATCCCCATGGATAGGGATGTGAGAAGGGACCCACAAGGATCATCAAATCCAGTTCCTGGCCCTGCACAGGACACCCCAAGAGTCACACCATGTGCCTGAGATGCCACACAAGTTGGGTGAGTGGGTAACAGAGCAGGTCCCAGTCCTTGGACAGGAAATTCTGTGGGTCATTAACACAAGGAAAAGTGAACCTTTATGTGCTGTTAGGTAGCAAGGAGCTAACTAGAAAGAGGGAGTTACAGCATTTCTGCATTGTGGTGTATCAGGATTTTCAGAGAGAAGCGCAAGACTAGAAGGAGAAGAAGTAAAGACAGTGAAGGAATGCGCTGTTAGGCTGAGCATTAAAGGCAGTAGAAACTCTCAGTGACAAAAGACCAGGAAAACAAATACATTAAAACAAGTGTCTTAGTAACAGTGATGTTAGTTTAGATTTAAAAAATACTGTCTGAACTTTGAAGATGAAAAGTTCTGAACACAGTAGTATTTTGAATAAGCAAAGAAAACAATACTGCATTTTGATTTTTTTTGCTTCTGTCAGTGGGAACCCACTCATAGGCGACATAGAAACATTTGTTCAGCACATCTGAAGAGGTGCATCTGTGTCAGTAGGGACTGGACCTTTTATCAATCACCAGAACAGACGCCAGTGACTTAGAGACAGGAACGTTTGCTAACAGAACTTGTAATTTAATGAACATCTAAGAGAAGTATGTTAAAAATCTGAACAAACGGTGATTACAAGAAACTTCCTGAAGCTTAGCTACTAACCCAGCTATTAGTTGGAGATTATAATCTACAAGTAAACTGCCCAGCCCATTAATTATGGGCATTTGTCAGACTGTTCAAGAACTCTAGGTGAAAATGATTGCTATGGAGTTGCTCATTAGTATTTGTTAAATTATGGCTATATAAAACTGGAAGAAAAAACTTTTCTAAGTGATTTCAGATGATAGAAGCCATTGAACAAAGTTGTTTAGGTATTGTAGCAAGGTCTTGGTTAAGAGGATTTCTTAGGGAATACAAAGTGCAATCCAAAATGTAGAAAGTTTTGGAAGAGCCCTAATGCTTCACACATTTCGTATTCTCTCTTGATAGCTTAGCCTAATACAGGAAGAATTCAAGCTTGTGCATAGGATAAGATATTCAGAAAGAATAAATACTATTTTAAATTGTCGTATCTAAATCTTGCAGTAAATTCTGATAATCCCAATTTTATAGACCATTGGCTGTTGTAACTGAGAGCTCTGTAGGTGTGATACCTGTTTTGGTGATTGTGGGATTATATTGGAATAGGTTGTCAGGTTCACTTCACAGAGTCACAGAATCACAAAATCACTTCGGTTGGAAAAGACCTCCAAGACCATTGAGTCCAACCTATGAGTGATCACCATCTTGTCAACCAGACAATGGCACTGTGTGCCGCATCCAGGATTTCCTTAAACATCTTCAGGGACAGTGACTCCACCACCTCCCTGGGTAGCTCCTTCCATGTCTAATCACACTTTATGTGAAGAAATTCCTCCCACTGTCCAACCGAAACCTCCCCTGGTGCAGCTTAAGGCCATGTCCTCTCGTCCTGTCACTGGTTGCCTGGGAGCAGAGCCTGACCCCCATCTGGCTGCACTCTCGTGTCAGGGAGTTGTAGAGGGTGAGAAGGTCACCCCAAGCCTCCTTTTCTCCATGATGAACAATGCCAACTCCCTCAGTTACTCTTCATTGGACCTGTGCTTCAGACCCTTCTCCAACTCTGTTGCCCTTCTCTGGACATGCTCCAGCACCCCAATGTCCTTTCACCCTGGGAAATGATCACACTCATCTGTCAATACGGGATTGGGAGGTAAATAAAACACTTCGGTACCGAACCCTTCAACGTGTGCTTTTCAGCTGGTACTGCTGTACCAACAACATCACAGAAAGCTCCCAGCCTCTAAGGCCCCAGCGGACACGAGTGAGTGAGGGGCGGGGAGTTTCCCGCGCTCGGGCAGGGCTGAGGTGTGGCGGTGAGGGGCCGTGCCCGCCCCTCGCGGCGCGCGGAGCACTCCGGGAGCGCGGTCCTTCGCCGCGGCGGCTGCCCAGCC
>VZRN01005169.1:1186086-1285739 GCA_013397935.1 Dasyornis broadbenti | reverse complement strand
CGGTACCGCCGTGTCCCCCACCCCAGGCGGGGAGGGACGGCCCGTCCGCAGCGCGCGTCACGTGACGGCGGCGGCAGCGGCGGTGACAGCGCTGGGACTGCGGCCGGGCCGCCACCGCCATGGGCAGTGAGTGCGGACAGAGCCGGGAGGGAGCGGGCCGGGACCCGGGGTGGGGGCCAACGGCCCCGGGCATAGCGGGGAGGACGTGGCCGGGAGCCCGTGGCCGGTGAGGGGGCGCCGTGTCCCGGGTGCCGCCCCAGGCAGGGCCGGGGGTGCCGTGGCACCCGCCCCCCGCACAGGGTCGGTGCTGCCAGGCACAGTGTGAGGCTGGGCACTGCTTCATGGCGGGATGTCTTATTCCACTCTAGTCCTACTATATATATGTACACTACATACACCATCTATACATATGTAATAGGTATACCCTATATACACTTATATATGTGTGTGCATAAGTGTCTAAAGGGAGGGTGTCAAGAGGATGGATCCAGGCTCTTCTCCGTCGTGCCACCCAGTAGGACAAGGGGCAGCTGGCAGAAACTGATGCACAGGAAGTTCCACCTGAACGTGAGGAAGAACTTCTGCCCTGGGCAGTGACGGAGCACAGGAACAGATTGTCCAGAGAGGCTGTGGAGTGTCCTTCACTGGAGATATTCCAGAACTGTCTGGACACAACCCTGTGCCATGTGCTCTGGGATGGCCCTGCTGGAGCAGGGAGGTTGGAGCAGATGAACCACTGTGGTGCTTTCCAGCCTGACCCATTCTGGGATGCTTTGATATCTTGTTCATGTCAGAGCTGTGCCACCCTCTGTGGAGTGAGGTACACCTTCCAATGAGCAGTCTGAGAAATTGGGATAAATAGAGGAGATATATATCATATCAGAGTGTATATGTAAACATGGCACTACAACCAAAATGTTACTTACAGTGTAATAAATGCATTCTGCAGTGCAATAAATGTATTCTCTTTGAAGAGGAACTGATGGTGGTTTTTTATGTCTGTCCCAGTGTGTCGGGGCTGGGAATAATGTTCAAATTTTGGAGGGCAAATTCCCCACCAAGCTCATATGCTTTGATTTTTTTGTTAACTGATTTCGTTTTTTTTCGCAGAAGAAGAGCTCATACTATTGAGATTTTCTGTGTTTTTAAAGGGGAAACTGAGAAGACAGATCTATTAAAAGCTAAAATAAAATCCCCTGAAGTTCCAATCAGAATAAGTGTTTCACTGATTTAAATTACAATTTCTAAAGATATTTTAGCAGTTAAATTATTTTTTCAGCTAAATAGTTTCGTAAACACAAGATTTTAATCTCTACATGGATACCTTTTGATGTCAATATCGTTCTGTGTTTAACTAGCACAGACTGATACTAGGTCATTTATTTTTAGATGGAATACAATTCAGTTCACTTCTGGTGATACATACAGTACCACTTCTCTAAAATTATTCCAGCTGTGGAAAAAAGAATGGGCCAAGTCTGGTTAGAACCAGAATTCTATTTCACATTTTTGCCCTGTTTTCAGCTGTTTTAAGAAGAGGGTATTGGTTTTCAGACAGTTTTGGAAGCTAAATAAATTTCTGTGACGTTTTATAAATTCATTAATGTTCATTAATATGTTTTTCTGTCTTCTTTTGTGTGTGTGTGTTTGTTCTTCTGGAACAGTAAAATTTTTAGAAGTTATTAAGCCATTCTGTGCAGTGTTACCTGAAATCCAGAAACCGGAAAGAAAAGTGAGTGCCACATTATGTTCTTACTTTTATTAGTTCACAGAGGAGGGAATATTGTGATATTCTAGTCCAGGCTCCAGTATAGATACAGGTAGTGGGCCCTAAAGTAGCACATACCCTTTGGAGTAGGGGGAACCCATGTTAAGGTAAAACATTACTGTGATAATGAATTCTGAGCACCCTTCTGATAAGTTGTTCCCTTTGGTAATTATGCTCTTTTTTTTTTCAAATCTCTATTCTAGACTAAGTTTACTTAGTTTCAGCTCCATGTGATCTATTTTAAGATCTAGTTCTATCTATTGTACTAGAACAGAATCTTCAAGGTTTGTTTTCTTGTGGATCCCACTGTTGGCTTTGAGCTGCATTGTATATTACTTTGAAAAGGATTGTGCTGTAGATTAGGAAACACAAATTTAATTCTCCCCTTTCCATAAAGTATTTCCTACGCCCATAGCTGTGAGTCCCCTTGCTGAAGTGGGAAAGTGATCTGTGGTACAGTTAGGTAATTGCTCCCTGTTCACCTTCTGGATGTGATATTTCTCTTTGATCTGAAATCAATGAACTCAATTCATTTACAGCTGATCTCTCTCGTCCTCTAGCCCTTGAAACTCCTTACATTTCTTGGTACATTTTCTAGATTAAAAATAGTTAATTTCTACAGATCAGGAAGAGACCTGCCTTGTCCAAAATAACCCCAACCAAACGCCATTTTTCACTCTGAAAACTCAAGCAAGCACATATTGCCTAGGTGACAAACAATCTAATTAGAGTAACAAATTGACTTAATATAGTCATTACTTCCATGAAAATTCATTAAGAGCTAAATATTGGTTTTTATATTCTTAAAAGGAAGTGCTTAACTGGGAACATGACACCGTCTGAGAGAATCCTCTTTGGTTAACGAGAGATTCCCAAAGGTTAGGACTGGATGTAGAGCTGTTTGTGCCAATGACCATAGCTGAGCCTACTGGATTAAATGGAGAAGATACAGTAAAAACTGATGATTCTGGTCCTCTGGAACTAATTTTTAAAAAAGATTGTGTTTTACCCCCTGGCATTTTGCTCCATCTGTCTTACCTGGTTGCTTTCCAGCAGCTTTCAGCCTTAGAAGAGGTTTTTAAACAAATTATTTAGATCAGAAAAAGGTGTTTCCAGAGCCAGATCCCATGCTAAGGCTTGGATGCACCAGGTCTGGGTGGCAGGTGCCCATCTTTGTTTCTGCAGTGGGGAACCTTGGTGCAATCTTTTGATGCTGATTTGTGTCACATCTGTGATGAGCTGGTTACAGCCATCCCATTTTTGCCCAGTGAGATGAGTGAGGAGAGAAAGCTGAAAGACCTACAGATACTGATGTTTCTGTAAAGCTCAATGGCAGGTGTTAATTTGCCAGAGAAAAAGAGGGGCTTGATCTGTCCTTGTCCATCAGCAGATGAAGGATGCCCAGAGAGGTGCCAAGATTCCTGTCCTGTCTATTTGGGTCACTTTGTCTTTACGGCTATCTAGGTCGCTGTCTAGGCAATGGCTGCCAGTTGCCAGCTTTGTACAAATTTAAAGTGAAAATATAATTGGGAACATCTCTCCTAGGCTGAAGAGCCCTTTGACCATTTTAAGTCATGTTCCTTGCTTCTGTAGTTTTTCAAGTGATTTAGGTCATTCCATGTAACTCTAATTCTCTATAATTTGTTGTTTTCTTGTAAGCTGTCACTAGCAGATATGACCAGTAATCGTTTTAGTGGATTGGTTTAAGGCCAGGACAAGAAATTTAGATAACCCAACAGAAAAAGAGATTGATTTCATTAAACATGTATTGACTGTTAAGTGAAGATGATGCTTTGATTCAGTTGAGCTCTCACTGAATCATTTTGCCATTATTGTTGAAGAGGGAAGTGGCTTTTTCTGTCTCTAGGGAGTGTTGCTTTTGTGTTTTGGCCAACTTGATTAGCAAAAGTGATTGCTACTTTTGTAATTAGTGGAATGGGCTCATATTTCCCTCATGCACAGATTTTCTAAGTAGAACACACTGTTCAGAGCACCAAGATGATAGTGCTCAACTCCCTTCATTTTCACATGATTTAAGAAAAATGTCAAAGGAAGAAAATGTCCAATTGAATCAGATCAGATGGTGAAATTTACTGTCCCTGTGCTTGTTAGCATTTGTGGCTGGAATATTTTGGTACCACTCTGTATTTTGCTGTTCCTGGCATATGGATTTGGATGACTCCTTTTTCTTTATTGTCTTTTGACTCATAGAGACCATTTTCCTTGTGAACAACTGTGATTTGGGTGATGTAGAATTCCTCTGGTGCTCATATTCACCACAGTTACAGGGAAAACCAGAGCAGTTTTAGACCTTCACCCATGCCTCTGAAGCCAAGGTTAACTGTAGAGGCTGTAGAGATAATTTGGTTAAGCATTTTTGGTTTTAGAAGTCTGTGCTTAAAATCTGAATTGTGAAGTTTAGGCAGCACTTGGTAAAGTGGGTCAGACTGCATAGTCTAACACAAGGTATTGTTTGGATTTATTGGTGCTGTCACTATTTTTGTTTTTATAACTCTATGCTGTAAGTATTTTTAGCATCTCTCCTCTTTTAAGAGTGAGGCAGTATCAGAAGATAAATTATTTGGGTTATTTTGCTTCTAAGTGCATGGTTTCACTTATAAAAATGTAGACCACATTCTGGGGTTTTTGCTTGAGGACCTGTGCTGCTGCTGCACTGGTTTGTAGTTTCTCATTTGTGGGTGTTCAGTACCTATTAAAACAGGCACTAACCCTTTTTCTTGTTACTTCTCCACAGGCAGATTCAGTGGTTGGAGGCAGAGAGCTCCAACCATTTCTGCTGTATCTCTCTTACATGTTAGTTCATGTCATGTTTTAGTAGCTGCCCTACACTTGTCTGCAGTGAGCACACTTAACCCTCAGGTTTACAGTCCCTGGAGGAGAGGTGGGAACTTGAACATAACCCTGTATCTCAGCTTTCTCTGCTCTTTTCAAGTGCATCTCTTTCTGTCTCATGCTTTGAGTAATCCTCTGGCTCAAACTGAAATCTTGTGATTCTTCTCTTCTTGCACTTGGCACTAGTTACAGGTGCCTCAAAAGTTGTGACCCTGAGATTCTCTTCAATGAATTAATGACTGGTGATCACTGGTGTGGCATTCTTTTTCAAGTAATATATAACCTACATGAATAAAAATATTTTGGAGGAAAACAAAGAACCTTTAAAAATAATTCTGTGGTCTATGTCTATGAACATAATGATGAATTTAAAGGTTCCTCTAATCTTTCATGTTTGCTCTGGTAAGTCCATGATTTTAGCCATGCTGTTGCTCTTCTGTAAGTACCCACTGTATTAGAATACTGTAGAAAAAATATATTCTACTGACTGAATGTCTGCCAGTCCCACATAAGTTACCTTCGTTTCTCTCTCTCTAAAATCTGAAATCATATTAAAAATAAATTCCAATGAGAAATGATGCTTTCTGGTTCAAAATCTTTGCCTTGAATTCTGAATGATAACAGCATATAGTACTGATGTGAGAATGCAGTGGAAATTCCTCATACAGTGAGCACATTCTTTTCTCCATTCTGTCCTGTAGATCCAGTTTAGAGAGAAGGTACTATGGACAGCCATCACGCTCTTCATTTTCTTAGTGTGCTGCCAGGTAGGTATTGATGTTGTCTGTCATCAGAAAATGTTTGTTCTGTACATAAAAAGTACACTGAAAGCATGAAGGGTTCTTGCTTCATGTTGACCTGCCAGTTTCAGTTTTTATGTTAAGGTATTTAAAGTTCAGTTAAAAAAAACTAGTTCTCTGAAATTGCCTTTATTGTTGATCATAGATATTTTTAGAAACTAATGCTTTTTTTCAGTCAGAAATACATAGTGTTTTTTCTTGTTACAAAGGTCCTATCAAATGATGACAGTGGCTGCAGGGTAAACAGCCAAGCTAATTATTTATTGAGCAGCATAAATAAACTGAGCAATTCAATGCATTGTTTACCCTCTCTTCATAGCTACATTTCAATTTTAGCACTCACAAGTGTGAAAACTAAATTGTAGGGACTGTTTTTACCAAATTCCTCTTGAACAAGCTCATGGATTTTAAAGATTGCAGGAAAATGTTTTTGTGAATCAAGTTTAAGTTGACATTTAAAACTTGGGTTTTGTGAATATACTAGTAAAGTGGTTAGCTAAAACCCCTCCAAAATGCAGGTCTTTGTAAACATTGACGTGATTTTTATTACTCATAGTTGTAGGCGTTCCTAGAACCTGTGTTTGGGTTGTAAACAGTGGAGGGTTTTTTTGTTTTTCTTTAAAGAATACTTTGATATTAAAGAAATTGCAAATCCATCTATTACTTGATATGTATTTTGTAGACCTCTTGGAAGATTTAAAATGAACCATGCATTTCAGAATCAGGGCTTTTTAGCTTATGTTTATTAATGTAGCCATTCCAGACTGTGGAGCAAGAGTTCAGTAAGTTTTCTTTTCAACTCTGAAGGACTGTTTAAAGGCTAAACCCCAGCTCTTATACCTACCTGTTTCTTGGAAGGAGGAAGTGTGAATGATACTACAGCTAGAAGAACATGTAGTTTATCTGTGATTACCAGCAGCTGGATATATGCAAAATTGGAATTTTGAATCTATATGATAGATTATACTAGTTGAATAAGGAAGACAGATGGTAGAGACTAGAGTTTTTAGAAATTAATCTGTAAGTTTGTCTGGATTCCTAGTCTACTGTTTTGGTGATCAGGTAGAGTTTTAAAGAGCTCAAAATCCCTTAATATTGACATACAGAATATTGCAAGTTTTGTGTGAACTTGTCTAAGCTTGACAGTTCCATATGGGATATTTCAAAACATATTTCTATCTCTAGAATTTCAATATTTAAATGTATTCTTTCTAGGGGTTTCTGGTGTCTCCTGTAGAACGGTCTTAGTTTAAGTCCTCTGAGTCATGCCCCAGTTGGAGGATTAAAAGAGATGATGTCAGTACCTTTGTTTTAATTAAAAAAAACAAAACCCAAAACAATGTAACAGTTGAATCATTCCATGTTAAGATTTTTGTATTAATGCATGCAAATCTGTTTAATACTTTTGTGCACTTTGACAGATCCCTTTGTTTGGAATCATGTCATCAGATTCTGCAGACCCCTTCTATTGGATGCGAGTCATTCTTGCATCAAACAGAGGTTGGTACTTAACTCCTTCCTCTGTATTCTATCAGGATAAACAGACCAGAAGAAAAACAATTGGCTGTTAAATTCCACGCAACCCAGATGTCAGGTTGGAACATTTTGTAAAGTTCTTAACACAGATGTAATTAAACTTGGTACTTGAGGAGTACTTCATCTTAGGAACGGGATTTCTTTGAGACGCAGATGAGATTAATATTGATTCTCAAGTTTTGGGATGATTCCATTTAGGGTTTTCGAGCAGTCTCTAGCTAATATGTGGGACAGGGAATCTTCTGGCTCTCCAGTTAGGAACTGCACTAATGTCATTTCTGCTCTCCAGTTAGGAACACAAGGGTGTTGATCAGGGAATGTCCCATGTGTGGAAATCAGTTACATTTCATAATAGTTTGGCAATGTTATGGGTGAGTAATTTTCTAGGTGGGAAAGCTAAAGGCAGAAATGATTGGGCAAAAAGTTTAGCAAAACCAAACTAACTTATTTTAGAAGAGTGAAGTGTAATGCAACCAAACATATAAGAAGATTCAGGCTAATGCTAGAAGTCTGAAACTTAAGATGGGTGACCAGTCATGCTTGACTCTAAATGAGGACACTGATCTCATCTGTAGCTTGGAAAATTGGCTGGAAGTAAGAAAATCACTGGAACCCTCTAATGTGAAGGTACTCCTTACTTAAGAATGGCAAAATTTGTCACATCAGTGAGAATAAGGTAAATAAGTTCTCTGTTTCAAATTCTCCTGCAGCATATGCAGAATTTGGTGTCCCTAGCAGTATGATACTAAATATGCTGTCTGCTACCCAGACAGAACGGTAACAATGGTCAAGAAAAGGCTAGAGAGACTGAAAGCAATAAAAAGGAGGAGTAAAGTGAATTTTCACTTAAGTCAACTGAGTAGAAGTCATTGGAGGATGTGAGGTGAAGGCATAAGTTCTTGACATCCTAATTTTCTAACTTCTAGAGGAAAAGAGATTTCCATGAGAAGTGGTGTAACATATAACATGTAAACTCCAGGATACAAGTACGAAAGAACCAAATTATAATAATTAATGCTTTCCTTCTTTGAATTGTATACATTTGGGAGTTGATACCTCAGTGACATTGTGCCAGTGAGTTGGCAGAGTAAGAGCAGCTTAATGCCAGTCTTTGTTTTGTTAAGAATTAATTTAATCCTAAACTACCAACTAGAGTCACTGATTCCAAGGGCAGTGCACTCAGAAACTGTGGATCTGCAGCATATTTTTGTGGTCTGCAAAAATAAACTTTTGGAAAATGCGACATTTGATGCACTGACAGAATAAACAACCAGGGACAAGATGCTGTCCAGTGAAAGGTTCCTTGAGTATGTGCCAAAAAGCTGAGCTTCAGTGTGCATTGGCCTTCAGTGTTAGCATGGTTCCACAAAAATATTTGTAGTTAAAAGCTAAGTGGATTTTCCATGCTGCCTCCGAAATTACAGATTTTAACACAGCAGCCTTTTGCAAGGCCATAACTGTCTTTGTTTTGTCATACCTGTACAGGAATATGCATACTGGAAGCATTATTAAAAATATTCTTTATAGGTCAGTAACCTTTCAAGAGACCTGAAGCTTTAGGAGAGGTGCTTGAATGGCAATTGTATTATTTTTTCTTCTTTTTTAGGTACTTTGATGGAATTGGGTATCTCACCCATTGTGACATCAGGTTTGATCATGCAGCTGCTGGCAGGAGCAAAGATCATTGAAGTTGGTGATACTCCAAAGGACAGAGCCTTGTTCAATGGAGCTCAGAAGTGTAAGCTCTGTTCCAATTAAAATTACTAAGTGCATTTTTATTCTTGGGAAAACAGCCTGCCTAAGTGATACTAGATATGAGATTTCTTTGGTAGGTGACTTCTGCAGATTTTTTTAATGGATTTGCTTTCTCTCTTGTTTTAGTATTTGGGATGATTATTACCATTGGGCAAGCCATTGTGTATGTTATGACTGGAATGTATGGAGATCCTGCTGAAATGGGTGCTGGAATTTGTCTTCTTATTATAATTCAGGTTTGTAATGAGCTATTTTGTGTGTAACTGAGAGTGGTTAGATATAGTATAGCTGGAAGGAAAAGTCTTTCTATGTCTAGATGACTTCAGTTTATTTATTTTTAATGCTGTAAAGTATCATCATTTGTATCTGTCTAGATGTGAGAAATTCTATATATTCCGTAAAGGAGAAGGATGCTGGGCTAGTTAATATCAAAAGCATTTCAGGTAGGAGTGGCTGCTTAATTGAAAATACAGGAATTGTTAGACTTTGGAAGCAGTGGCTGCTGTTCCATGCTGTGGAGGAATTCTCACTAAATGGCACAGACATTATCCTGTAGAACAAAGCAGTAAACGCACAAACTTAAACACGTATTTAGAAAAAAAAGTGCTTACTGAGTAATCTGTTTGCTGTGTCTGCCTTGAAAAAAGGCACAGAGCTCATTGCCAGGTGAGATGTGCAGGCCTTGGTACGTGAGAGGCAGAAACACTGCATGAATGATATTTAGATGAAACACTTAATGATCACTCTCCAATATGATGAAAATACTGAACCAGGAAATTAATATACAACTCTTGACTTGATTTATTCTTGTTTCTGCTCAGTTTTGTTTCTTTTCTCACAGCTGTTTGTGGCTGGTTTGATTGTGTTGCTGCTAGATGAGTTGCTACAGAAAGGTTATGGATTGGGGTCTGGTATTTCCCTGTTTATTGCTACCAATATCTGTGAAACCATTGTCTGGAAAGCTTTCAGTCCCACTACCATCAACACTGGCAGAGGTATGTGTGCTGTAACATGTTTCAGTGGGTGTATACTGTACATAAACTATCAGATGTTTATTGGATGACTTTAAAAAAAAGTTTTAATGTGTGGCGATTGGCTTCCGAAGTCAGTTGTCCAATTAACTTTGAAGACGAAAATATCTGACTTACATGGAGATTAATAAAAGTTTGCCTTTGCTGATTTGAAGTGCAGCAGTTACAATGGGACTTGAAGTCTCTTGAATGAAAATTTTTGGATTTCCAAACTGAAATAGTCTTGTTTAGCATCACTTAGTCGAAAGAAATAGAGAAAATAGGAAATGCTGCACGTTCAGAGGAGTTGTTTGTGATCCGTCTGTTGTTTGTGGCTATAGGGTACTTTGGTAGTTGGTGCCTCTGAATTACTTCAAGATGGTTTGATTCTTTAGAGGCTGCAATCTCTTCATTCCTCAGCCAGTCTGACAACATCTGGTTGTTCTGAGACCCATACCACTTTAAGATACAGCATGAAGAAATTAACTAGTTTACTGCATTCATTTGAAATCCTGAGGCATGGTTTCAGTTTGCTTTCATTTGCACCTAGTCCTTAGCAGGTCTGTTCCATTTTTATTACTGTTCTTCTAAATGCTATTTTTCACCTTGTTTATTATTTCTTCCTTCCAAACATTCTCCTGCTCCCAGAAAAGAAAGGAAGAGAGTATTCTTTCATGTGTGTGACTTTGATGGCATTTTTGGCTTTTCTAACCTGATATAATGTTTTGATAGATCATTCTACATTCCATAAGCTAAAATCGAGTCCTGTATTGTGACATATTTGTTCTAACAGGACCCATGTCCTATTGCATCAGATTTTGTGTGTCATACTTAAAATTTCCAAAAGAAAGGTACCTTTTAAAAATGTTTTTAATTTGGAGATTAACCTTTCTTTCACTTTTTTGCTTCACACAGGCACAGAGTTTGAGGGTGCTGTGATTGCATTATTTCATCTCCTGGCCACACGAACTGACAAAGTCCGGGCCTTGCGGGAGGCTTTTTACCGACAGAATCTGCCCAATCTCATGAACCTGATTGCTACAGTGTTTGTGTTTGCTGTAGTCATCTATTTCCAGGTAAAATTCCTTATAGTAGCTCTGCAGGGGTAGAAGTGCACGTGGACCATGGACACTGCAGGCATTGAGAAAAGATGGGAAGGTTTAAGCCAGAGTAATTGAAATATCTTAACATTGAGTAAGGAATTCTTTTTATTCCAGTATTGTTATTTCAGTAACAATTACCTCTGTGACAGTAAAGGTGTTAAATTTTACAGCCAGGCCTACTTGTACTCTGTGTAATTGCACATTCCACTGAATGCCATACACACTATGAGAGTATTTTTAATAAAATGGTTTCTGGAATTCAGTGGTTGCAACACACCAATTATATGCTTGATATCCATCATTGACTTAACAGAATCTTTTGGACAGAGCTAAAGAACTTTGGTTCTTTGGGGTGTGTATAATACAGATTTGTTCTAGAAGACTGCATAGCTTGTCAGTTTTTTCCTAATTTTCTTGAAACATTTAATTTTTAAATGTTTAAATCTAAGTATCTATTTTTAAATGTTTAAATCTAAGTATCTATTAAAATCTATTAAATTTTTAGATCTAAGTATCTACTAAAATGGACACTAAAGGAGGATCCATATGGAGATTTTGGGGGCAGTGGCTAAAATATGATTTTTAAATTTTTTTTTTTTTAGTTGTTGAGTCTAAGTGCTGGCAAAAAAAAAAACAAAAAACAAAACATATATATATATATATATATTTGTGTTCTTTCCCACAGGGATTCCGAGTGGATTTACCCATCAAGTCTGCACGATACCGTGGGCAGTACAGTAGCTATCCCATCAAGCTGTTTTATACCTCCAACATTCCCATCATTCTGCAGTCTGCCTTAGTTTCAAACCTCTATGTCATTTCCCAGATGTTGTCTGTTCGTTTTAGTGGCAACTTCTTGGTGAACTTACTGGGACAGTGGGCAGTAAGTACTTTATCACATTTTAGCTGCATAAAGTCATTTGCATTTTTACTTCACTGTGAAAACTTGGTATTTAACCAACTGGAATAGTTACTTTTTAACATTTGTATATAAAAAGTGTTTCAAACATTGAAGAGGAATTCCTTTACAGGATAGGAGTGTGGGAAGTCTGTGAGACATAACTAACTGCCTTTTTCATTCCCACTCAGGACGTCAGTGGAGGTGGCCCTGCTCGCTCTTACCCCGTTGGTGGCCTGTGCTACTACTTGTCCCCTCCAGAATCCATGGGTGCAATATTTGAGGATCCTGTCCATGTAATAGTTTATATAATATTTATGTTGGGATCTTGTGCATTCTTCTCCAAGACTTGGATCGAGGTGTCTGGCTCATCAGCAAAAGATGTAGGTGTTCTACCTTAATTGTTTTCAAACAGTGCTTCTGGTTTAGAACTGACCAGCTACTGACTGATCAATTGTTATCCCAGTAAATATCAAGTGACTGTGAAATACTGCAGCAGTTTCATAAAATACTGTTTCTTGCAGGTTGCCAAGCAACTCAAAGAACAGCAAATGGTGATGAGAGGCCACAGGGATACTTCAATGGTTCATGAGCTTAACAGGTAAGGAAATGCTGACTTCCAGATGGATGGTGAAGAGTGCTGGCAAAGTGTCAGCTAGAGCAGAGATTCTCAGAAAAATCTGAGACCTATTTCAACGGCAAAAGGGAAGATTGTTCCCATTCAGCTGTTGCCTTTCCTAGTTGTGCAAGAGAACTTATAGCAATAGGCTAGAGATTAACCTGTAGTGTGTTTTTTTTAAAGTGGTATAATGAGGGGATTTGAATTCAATCTCTTCCATGTTCGTAAAAGAAAGATACCTTGGTTTTTACCTTTTTCTTTGCTGTTTTTTCCTTTTTTACAGATACATCCCCACAGCAGCTGCATTTGGTGGTTTATGCATTGGTGCCCTTTCAGTACTGGCTGACTTTCTAGGAGCCATTGGCTCTGGCACTGGCATCCTGCTTGCAGTCACTATTATTTATCAGTATTTTGAAATATTTGTAAAAGAACAAGCTGAAGTTGGAGGAGTAGGTGCATTATTTTTCTAGATGTCCAAATATTTCATGGTTTGTGTGAAAGGGAAAGTATTTTGACAACATGCGTCATTTAGTCCAATAATGCTATTTTCTTTTTACTTGTTTTCAAGTGCTACGTGTCCCATTACTGTAATGGGCATTGAGCGATGCCTGTGTGCAGCATTAGTACCAGCTGCCTTAAGAATAAAGTTTACATTATCTTGTTTAAGTATTATCTAGTGTTGCCTGTAATGCTGGAAACAATTCATCTACCTTGCTGTTCAGACACTACAGTGAGATGGTAAAATGTATCAGTTTGAGAGCGGTAAACATCTTTGCACTCAGCAGTAAAACGTTAAATTAATTTCCCTGCCCCTAATAGGAAGAAAAAATACCTGAGTTCAGATTGCCATGTGCCAGTATTCCTGACAAAATTTATTTGTATCTGTATTTTACATTAATTTTTTATACTTTTTTAACTCGCATTTCCCCAGTATCGAACTCAGCACTCCTTATTCCTTTGTGGTGCCTTCATCCAGGCACCTTTCTCTGAACTCTGAGGGTGGGCAAGCAAACATTTTACCGGCGACTGATACTCATCTCACGTGTGAACTGGTTCTGTGGTGGATCTGCTGTGGCCAGGGCACGTCGGGTTCTTGCCCCAGGCCTCCTGTGGGGCATCCTGGCAGCCGCTGTCATGCTGGCAGGGCGGCCCAGCAGTTTTGTTTAACCATGTACTTGTGAAAACTGTGCCACTGAAACTTCATGTCCACTTTGCTTTTGTGAGTCTAAAGAACAAGGCCTGGTTCCTAAAGCAGTTCATAGGAGGGAAAAGGGGGAACGGGGAGTTCCTGCTGAAAATTTGTCGCACTTTACAGCGGCGATGTAACAACTGTAAGCGTTAGACAATAAACTTATTTAATTAAACTCTCTCCCATGTCTTGTCTGTGCCAGATGTAATTCATGTGCAGTCTTTGATCATTTCTAACATGCCCTGATAGGGAGGGAGGTCTGGAAGGTTCCCTTTTTTCCTCTCTGTTCCTTTTCTTTATAAAATATAATTCTGATTAATTTTTAGTAGCCTCAATTAAAAAACAAATCTCAAGATTGCTCCCCTTAAAGACACTGAGCTTTTCTACACTGCTGTGATCAATTGCTTTTTACCTTTGATGCCACACGTCTTCTGTCTTCTCTCATGCTTAACTTGAAAGTAACTTTGTGTTGTTTGTGAAGGTAAGAAAATCTTGAGAAATTTTCTGTTTCAGAAAGTCTCCCTAATTATGCACACTCATCTTCATCTGTTTCAGAGGCAAGACTGATTTTGGCATGTGCTTATTAAAACTTTTGAATCCTGACCTTTCAGCAGTGGTGGCTGTTTAGAGAATTAGTAGCAGCCCTCTGTGTGCAGATGCAGATAGGATTTGTTTGGGATAAGATGTACCTGGAAGTGATTTGACTGAGGGAAGGTGCAGCCTGGGTACAGGGATGTGTCCTCAGGAGAGGGAAAACTGCAAGGCTGTGCACTCTTGGGGCATGTAAGTGACCTCATACCATCATCAGGATCCCCTGGCTGGGCCTACACAGTTCTGGTTTCCACTGGTGGATGGAGTTGTCAGAGTCATTATCTTATACCAATAAACTAGTTTGTGCATAGTTTAGGCAGGGCTGGGAGAAGGAAACAGCATCTTCATGTCTACATCGTAATAGGTGGTTCATGAAATTGCCATTTCAATCACTTCAGCCAGAGCATGCACACAGTGTTCCTGTGCTGCTGTCACTGCTCCTGTCACAGAAAATTACTACTTAAAAGGATATTCTACAATTCTATGGTTTTTGTTGGAAGGGACCCACAAGATTCATTGAGTCCAACTCCTGGCCCTGCACAGGACACTCCAAGAGTCACAACACCTGCCTGAGAGCATTGTTCAAACACTTCTTGAACTCTGTCAGGCTAGGTGCTGTGACCACTTCCCTGGGGAGCTGTTCTAGTGCCCAACCACCCTCTCTGAATGAAGAACCTTTTCCTGATATCCAACCTAAACTGCCCCTGGCTTGGCTTCAGGCCATTCCCTTGGGTCCTATCACTGGTCACCACAGAGATCAGTGCTAGCCCCTCTGCTGCCCATCATGAGGAAGTTGAAGATCACTATGAGCTCTCCCCTCTCCAGGTGTTTTGAGTTGTTTAAATGCTGTGTGAGCAAGAAGGACCTGCGCTCGCTTTTCTGCCATCTGCCTTTGGAACATGTAGTGGTACAACACCAACCACGGTTACCTAAGCATCTTTCCTATACTGAATTTTAAGTGCAGAGAGGAATCTAGTGAGAAACGAGCCATTCTGAAAATTAAACAGTATTTTTATTATGTTTTTTTCTGCCAAGGCTTGATAGAGCAGTTAGAATAAATGCTTTTTGTCAGTCACATAATTCCAAATAAAAATATCAGAATCATTCCTACAAACACTTTGTTTGCTCTACAAGTAAAGCAAAGGACCTTGATTACAAGAAGAGTTGTACTTCTAAGCCATCCAACTTGGGCAGTTTTGAACTAAATTTCTCCTTGTCCAGTTCTAGAACTTCATAAAAGGAACCTGGAGTGGTTTTTCTGCTGCACGCTTCAGAGCCAATGCATAAGTATAAACCCTGGCATCTACTGCCAGATGTTCCTCTGCTACTAGTTCTGAAAATAAAAGAAAAAAATTATGAGATGCTGCTAAAGCCTTGCCTGTACAGAAATGTTAAGTCCTTGACTAAAAAGATGCGTAGCATTCCAGACACTGCAAACACCTACTGCTATCATTAACTCTTGTACCTGGCCAGGTCTCTCACGGCTTTTTGCTTAACATACGGTATTCTAGGATGAGAAATACCACGAGGAGCTCTGAGAAGAGAAGGGATTCTTGAAGCTCACATTAGTGCATTTAATGTGTCAGAAAGCTCTTACCATCAATTCTTTGCAGTAGGTCATTCTTTGGAAGTGAAACAACTTCCACAAATTCTAGGAGAGAAGAAAAAGATTTACACACCCTTAAATTAGTGAACAGTAGAGAAGTTTACCTCAGTGTCCTGTTTCTTGCAATTTAAAAGGGGAAAGAAACTGACTTAATGCTTATCACCAGCCAAAAGTTGTGAGCCTTCATATATCAAAAAAAGGTCAATTAAATGAGGGAAGGCAGTGACTGGGTTCGTTAAAAAACATGTTTGGCAGAAAGAACTTGGGAAACAGTTGGGAAAAAAGTAGCTGACAGCTATGAAGGGCAAGAATCCTAAATGGAGAAACCTCCCTTTTGAGAATGGAAAATACACTGTTGAAGGGGACTTTTGTTTGGCTTCTCCTGGTCCAGGAATGGATTGGAGATGCATTTCAAGACCAAATCAGCACAAAGACAAAAGGTTTGTTCATGATGAACTTATATTGGCTTACACCTCCCGTCTCTGAATTACTTGTCTTTGAGGCTTGACCTACAGCTGTTGGGGGTTCAGTAATTTGTATTTCCTGAGTTACTGGTGCTGTAGGTGCAATACTTGGAAAGATAATTGACGCAATAATGCCCCACAGGAATTTGCTTCTAGGCCAAAGTCAACCTCGGACACATTTGATTAGGGTCAGGAGATTACCCAAGCACAAATACAAACCAGTTTTAACTGACATTTTCTAAGTAAAACTTGCCATATGAAGATCACGCTTGACCTTATTGTCAATGGGAGCACAGTCACATTACGTACCTCCATCATCTACAAGTGAAAAAAAGAGTAAGTTAAGGGATTGAAATACACTAGAGTTTACAATTAAAAAACATTTGATGGCTGACTGACTGTGAGTGACACTGTAATTCCAGAGTGAAGGTACAACTGAGAGCAGTATCTAGGTTCACAGGTGCTTATGGCCCTCACTGAAATTTGGCACTGAAATGTTTTATTCTGAGTGTGCCAAAAGCTGACACTTTGCATGGGGGGTCCCCCAGTGAATACAGCAGAGATACACTCTGCTTATCTAGACTGAAGAAAATAATTGGAAGGATGTGCAGCATCCAAATCAACTAGGACAGAAGAGATGCAGTGGTGGGGTTGTTTTAAACTCCTTCTTTTGTTACCTTCTCAAAATTTTCAAATAAACGGTACAAAACTCACCAAGGTTTTGCTTAGGTCTCGTATTCTCAGCCTCATCTCCATTAATGATGACGCTCACGATGTGTGTTGTGCTGTTTGACATACCTGGGTCCAAGCACAGAGCTGCCAATAAGCACACGGAGAGGTTCATTTTTCAAAGCAGGAGTGTGACACTGTGACATTTTAACAAAAGCTTTCACAGAAATGTATCTGATACAATAGAAGAACATATATTTGGCAGACATTCTTGCTGCAAGAGTAGCAAAAACTTTGTTTTCACATGTTGTTAGAAGTAATATTTCTGTAATTCTCAGCTCTGTTACAGATTCCCAGTAAGACTCGTTTTCACAGCCAAATTTACTTTCCATTCCATAGGCTAAAGATTTACTGTAAACTATCCCTTATAAATTTCCTCAGTCTATTGGAGCCTAATTTTGCCATCACCTGTCTCCAACCTCTCCCAATTCCCTAGCATGCAGTTGTACCCAATAACTGAGAGACATGTCTCAACTGCAATAGTGTTTCCTTGAAATCCTATCTAAGTTGCTTCATGTTTCTACCTCCTTGAGTTTATGATCTTCCTTTCACCTTCATTTTATCTTATGTAGGAAGCATGGGATTGGCAACAATTACTTTCCAAAGGATCTCTAAATTTACTCCAATTTTCTCTCCATTCTTCTTTCCGGCTGGAGAATCCAAGTACTGTCACCTCCCTACAGCTGACAGAAGGGTGACCTCTGCATCATGCAGCTATTTTTTTCCAAGTTCACAGATTCCATCTACAGAAGTCCAGCAATTTAGACCTTTATACTAAAATGCAAAATCACAGCTTGAATAATTGGGGTTTGTATATAGGATTTTAATTAATAACAATTTTCTCCCTACTGACATCAAACTTTTACTTCAGACCTGTATGTTTAACAGAAGTTCAGCAACTGACTCACATCAAGGACCAAAGTTTCACATTTATAGCCATGAGATGCTACCCTGCTAATCTGCATAGGCTTTGCTGCTTGGATTTTCCCTTTGGTTTAGACTGTTTTAGACATTTAGAGGTGCCATCAGGACAGAATTAGCTTTGGCGGGAAAATGAAAAAAAGCAAAGACCTGGAGTACATTCAATGACTTCCCCCTTGTACCCAGTTTCTTCCTTCAGCTCTCGAAGTGCAGCGCTTTCTGCTGACTCGTTTTCCTCAATGAGGCCTGGGGGATACATAATACACAAGTACAATTAAAAGCCTCCTGCTTAACTGCAATACCCATCCTGAGATCTAATCAAGCTTTATGGAAGAGGGGAAACATCCTCTCTACTCTTTAGGAAAGATTCCAGTCCCTGGATTCATTATTCTGCTGCCCACATCCTTAACTGATTATCTACAGAATCATGCTGCTTTCCCAAAAAATGGCATTAATATTCTCATGAGGGAAAGAAGCCAATGCTTGGACTCGCAGAGAAAAGAGAAGTGGAGGGAATTTTCTCCAATCTGCTAAAATAAGCTTATTTTATTTTTTTCATTACCAAATATTTCTATTTCAGAATAGCACACAGAGCTCAGCATAGTTTTCCAGCTAGAGCTACTTTGTTAAAATTGACACTCCAAGCACATCTAAATACACTGAGCTATATGTGAGTCATCCCAATATTTCAGTCACTTACCTGCAGGAAATTCCAAGCAGTAGCCATTGATTGGGGGCCTGAACTGTTTCACCAAGACAATGCAGTCATAGTGCAGAGTTCTCTGTAGCACTGCTATCACTGCTACACCTACAGCAGTGATGGGAGACACAAGTACATGGAATGTGAGTGTAGCACAAAATGAGATGTCAGTGCCAGACCTGGAAAGGAACGCACACACTGCTACTCTGAGCATCAAATGTTTAGATGCCTGCTTCAGAATCCTGAATGATGAATTTAAGCTCTTCATATCATGCATGGCAAGAAATCTTCAAAGCTCCCCAGCAAATGAAAGGCACATGTTCCAAGCAAGACTCAGACTCAGCCCACAATATCCAGAGAAGGACTCTCCTTCGTACACAGACTGTTTGAAAGCCTCCAAATGGAACTCTCTACTACACTCTTTACATGTCTAAATCATGTCCCAAACAGAACCTTGCTGCTGGCCCCTATCAGCAGACCAATACACCAGTCTGTGATCTACTCTGTATCAGAGCATCCCTGACGTCTTTGGAAGTGCTCCTTCATTTAAAGTGAACACAACAATCTTGGGAAAGCACCTCCCACCAGTAAGGTTCTGATTCTTCAGCGTTTAAATTAGCATTTCATTAGTTCAGGGGTATAACCGGCTCTGCCAAGCTACCTGTTCCACATCCTCATTCATTCAGGAACAGATCAGCTCTAAATCTACATTGTTAGCTTATCAGAGGGACTTCCACAGGAAAAAAAAGCAAACAAAAAAAGCCACCAATTCTTACCATCAGCTGTAACTCCCTTTTTGTTGCCAGTACGCTTCACAGTTTCCCAAGTTCTGTTTAAACAGAGAAAAGAACAAATGAATACAAAAATCATCTTCTACCCTTGCAACTTTCATTTAAAGCAAAATGTAACATCATACAGTGAGGTCTTGTAAGAAGCAGCTGGCCTTAGGCAGGCCCTGTCATACACTGGCACTATCAAATGTCTATAGCATCGTTTTCTTTTGCCTACTGAAGGACGGAGAGAGAAAATAGTTAATTTTAGTTACACAAAAGATCCAATTTTGCTAATTTTAAGAGGATGCTTTACTGATGAACTGGAAGGCACTAGAGAAAGCAATCAACACAGAACCTAACACATTAAGGGGAGCCATGTTGTCACACTACATAAATACAGCAAAACTAAAGAGTACAAAAGAATTGGACAGACATGATAACATACAAGAGAACATTAATTTGTCAATACTATGCAAGACCCAGCACCACTAGCAGGGAAAAGGGAGCCCTTCATGAAGAACCAGAAAAGCCACAGGATGGACTCTGTCACAGAGTAGTTGCACAGCTAGAACTTGCTTCTGTGTAGTATCTTTCCAAAGAACTGGAAACGCAACACAACCCAGGGCCCAATGTGCCCACGAAGATTTAGGAACCAAATTCAACCCCAATGCTAGCACATCTGCTGGTGTAAGATTCTTTCCTCCAAACAGCAGGAACTCTAAAGGAACCTCACAAAGAATAGCTCTCATCCTGTGTGGATTGATGGGTTTGTAATGCTCATATTCTCCAGCCTGGGGCCAGTCTGTACAGTTGGGAACCTGGAATACAAGAGAGGCAATTACCTGGTTTTCCCAAAGGGATCAGTGTAAGTTGTTTCTGCAAGCTTCAACCATTGTCTTTCTACAATTACCTAAAATAAAGAAATCTTTGTTAAATACATTATACGATTAATCCCAAAGATTAGGGAGAAACAACACGACTCTTTTTAGATTCTTTTGAAGATAAAATCTCAGCATTGAAATACATGCAGGAATGTGCAACAGCATTCCTGTTGCTAATACAGAAAAAACCATTTACTCCAAGATCCTGAATACGAATAAAAAAAATAACCCCAAGACAGTAACTTTTTTTAACATGTCTTTTATAACCAAGTTTTGATGAATTCAGTGGGATTTTATGTACTGGAACGTCCTCATTTTTTTAAGAAGGATTTTGCAAGGGTAATGTATCAGCTGAAAAAGGGTCTCTGGGCTGCACAGACTCTGGCTACACTGGTGCTCATGACAGCACAGCCCAAAGGCTGAGCATGCAACACTAAAAACCAAACTACCCTGAAACTTTTCTTACTCTGATCTCAGACTGTGGCCTTGTGTAACTGCTGTATTCTGCAGCTGTGAGAGTAATACATACCTGGGCTTTTTAGGATTTCTGAGATCTGCTGAGTGAGTGCTTGGCATTAACAGTACAGCCACAAGTCTTTTCTGGGCTAAATGTGTTTATTTTCCCTATGATATTTCCTCATCTTTTATGTAATTCATTTAAAAGAGAAAAATCTCTAGATATTAGCCCAGCTGTTTCCTTCTTTTATTGTAATCTGTTTTAAAATGAGTTATTCTTATTGCTTTGTATATTACTTGATGGGCAAAAAGCATTTGCTTACAACAGTCTGAATGTGCCTTCCCAGAAAAAGGAAGAATGAAATAAGATCAGCTGCCACTTTCATGGAAGATATTCCAGCATTCCACACAGTTACTGCACAGTTACAGAACCACTTCTGATTTAAGGGCCACTGGCAGAAAGAGGGTGAATACTTCTCTGTATTAAGACCACAAACTGACAGAAAAAAACCCCAAAAACTTAAAATATGTAAGATCTAATTATAAACTTCCAGTGATACCAAAGAGTACATTGTTTTAAAAGAGAATAATTAAGAAACATTATGAAAAAACACCCAAACAACCACAGACCAAACAAACAAAAGCAAACAAAAGAGGATAAAATGAAAATGCTGTCTGCAAAAAAACCCAGATCTTAATAGAAAACCCAAAGAGGTCACAAAATTTAAATCCTTTATGTTTATGAAATATTCACATTAAAAAACTACTCAAGGGAAAAGAAATAAATATAATCCAAACAAATCTCTTCTTTCCTTGTACCTTGAAACCAGAAGAAATTACAAGGCTGTGTTCACTCCATGAAGAACAAATAGAAGAAACTATATTTGTATTATAACAACAGCAGGACACTGACAAACCTGCCTCAACACCAAAGATTAACTTTTAAGAATTCACTTAAAAGGGAACAGAAACAAATATAGGCAGTTTAGGGTGAAAGTACTTCTAATAGGAAAGAAGTAGTTCCAGCATCCTTCCTTAGGACTGATATTATTCTTACTACTTCCTTACTGATGTCTTTGAAACAGCAATTATCTAAACTCAAATCATTTCAGAAAACATAAAAGGCGGCACAACACTAAATGTTAAAGCAATCCTTAGTGGTTCACCATCCTAAAGAAACAGAAAACTGTTTGAAACAGAAAACTGTTGCTGAGTTTCATAACCCACCACTTTGTAAAGTCTCTCAGAGATATCAGCATTATTTCTGAACATTGAAAAACCTCCTGAAGAGACAACATAACAAACAGATGCAAAATCTGAAAAAAGAAAAGCAATTAAAATAATGCAACACAGTAGATTCTGTCTCCTCACTGATAATTTGTACAATTATTTCAATAAAGAGGAATGTCACATCTTTTAAACTCTCTGACAACCAATTTGTCTATTGAATAGGTTTTTACAAACATAGAGCCTCTAAAGCATTTTGTACTCTGCATTTACAAACTGACAAATAATTGTTATTTAACAACAAAGCATGTCAAACTCAAGCATGCTGTACCTCTTCCTTAAGGACGAATTGTTTAGCTGTTTTTGCAACTTCTGTGGATGTCTCGGCTGCCATTTTCAGGAATGTCAGGCTTTTCCCCTCCTGTGCAAAGTCCAGATATATATTAAACAAAATCAATATTTGCTTTCAGTGTAAAGTTAAAAGGTTCATTTCAGCACTGTAAATTAACAAATATAGCTTGTTGGAGAAAGTCAGGGACTTGTGATGGCAAGTTCAATTCATGTTTTCAGCTCCACCCAATGATTTCAGAGTTAAATAATTCAAAGGAGAAATGTAAATTTGGGTCAGATACCTGACTTGCATAGTTTTAACAGTCCTATCAGCTGTCAAGTAGCTATGCTGGCTGAAGACACTTTTCTTAACTATTCAAATGTCAAACACACATACAGACAATTCATCCATTTCAGTCAAACTGCTTCATTCTGGTCTGGGTGAAGTGCTCTGACAACAGTGTTGGCAGAACAGGACCATGCACTCCACTGTCAAAGTGGGTAAAAACCTTATACCAGGAGGACTTCAGTGGTAAAAACTGTCTGCTATTAAGAATCAGAACTAAAACCTACCTCCACCTTACATCACAAATAAACACGTAAATGACTCAATCCTTCCACTAAAACACAATGTCAAAGAACTAGACGTGTGTTGCAAGTCTATGCAGCACGTGGAGCTGGTGTGACCACAGCACGTCAGTCTCTTACTGGGAACCATGTGCCCAACACCATGCAAAAGGCAGCATTTTCATTAAAATACGCTCAAAGCAAGGCTCTGGATCTGCAGCTCGGTGCCTCAGCCTGCATCTCCAGGAAGGTAAGATTATCCACTCCTGCCATCCAGTTCCAGCCTAAAGGCACAGTAGGTAGCCGAAAAATATGATGTATTAAGAGACTGACCCTGTGTCACTGTGGAACTATGGGGCACTTCCAGCACAGAAACTTACACCAGGGAAACCACCGCTGATAGTAACTTAATACTGAAGTCCAGAAAATCAGCGTGAACTGTAAGCAAAAGCCAGTGAAAAGTAACAAACCAGTTTAAACACCAGAAGAGATGAGATAATCTTAAAGATCCCAATCATCCATAGCACTGATGGTCATAAACTTTCCATAAGTCAAAAGGAGTCTTTCTATGATTTCAGCTATGGATTAACAAGGTTGTGTGGTCTCTAGCAATGAACAGTACCAAAGCATGTGAAGACCTTCTCTGTCAGACCCAATTTTAGCAGTTTCATTCTTTACTTCATCTTTATCCTTCTATGTTGCCATCTGTTGCACAGTTGAGAAACATGAAAGAGCAACAACCAGCTTTCTTACATACTGGATTGACATTTATTTCCACTAAGTAGTTAAAAGAAACAGGTAGGATTAAATACTTCTGTTTATCAGCAGGAGTAAAACTAACGTACATGAATCCATTTCTTCGTCCTGTACACTGTGCAGGCTTTTTCTTAAGTCTTAAGAAAGTGGTTTAGGATGAAGTAGGTCATAGAGGTCCTTTGTGGTCCATAGAAGTCGTGTGTAGATTGTTTTTATGTAAAATAAATATTGAAAAGAAAGCCTGATCTGTTAAACCTAATTCTGTTCCTTCAAAAATATGTTCTATCCTATTCCCTTCAAGCAATTAAGCTCTTTTTCAAAACTACATAGGTTTATTATCTACCTTACTACTATTTGTATTTGTTCAAGAACCTCACTTCCCTATGTTCCAATTTCTATTCCACTTCAGTTCAGTCAGCTGTTCCAGTGTTTGGAACTCGCTTCTCTTAGGACTGAAGAGTTTTATCTGGACAATAGCCATGGTCTCATGCTGTGACTCCCAAATACAAGATCAAGCTTTTCACCGAACATATGCAAAAGAAGCACAGCCCAGGAGAAAAGGTCAAAGGAGGCTCCGTGTGATACCTTTTAAAACATAAAAACCTTACATACCCAGCTACAACAAATTAATTTCCTACATTTGGAAAGAATTACAGCTTTTTGCACATTCAATATAAATATATCAAAGGAGTAGACAGTGAACCACAGCCTTGTTAAAGTTCGTTTTGGATTGGGCTAAATCTTCCTCTTTTAGTCTCCCCTCACAGGAAATTCTGTTTTCCGTTGATCACACTAATGCTGCACAAGCTTGCAAGTATCAGTGTATCTTTCTCAAATTACCACAGTTTTTTCAGATTTTCTCAGATTACCACAGCAGTATGATGAAAAAAACATACTAGAACGTCATCTCATGGCAGAAGCTGTTTTCAACACTTGCTCTCTTCTGACAAATTCAAGGGTGGCTCGCTACTTAAAATAACAAAAAGAATAATAAAAAAAAACACAACCAAAAAACCCCCCACAGTTTTAGTAGTTTGAATTATCACTAAAATCTAAAATGGGTGAACACCTCAAAGAGAGGTGAAGACTGATCTATCCCAGCTTCTGTAGTTTGGGTCTCCTCCACAAGTGGGTGCAGTGACTCTACGCATAGAGACATTTTTAAAAGTTCCACCAAAACAGAGTTTTTGTCCAGATTCAGTTGGCTGTATAGAAGCGAGAATTTCTGCTGCTAGAAAGCTGAAATACCATTTGGTTACGAAGGCTCCAATTCCAGCATCTCACATGACTCACGCTGTCAAAGGTGGCAACACTTTTGTTCATAAACAGAATTAGCTGCAACTGAAAATTAAACTTAACACTAAAATGTGAAGTTTCTAAAGGCCTATGTAGCTTTCAGAACAGGCCTTGTATTGCAGCCCTCTGACAGGAAAGTTCTTCTATCTCATAAAATTCCCTATGCATCGTTTGAGTTAAAAACACAATGCAGCTGGCACAGCAGCTTGGGAACCTGGCTACCTGATTCAGGATTACATCAGCTCTAATAATATACTTTTAAGAGTTAAAAATGCAATCTTAAGAACATGTCAAAGTGCCCGCATTCGCCAGCTGCCTTAACACGAATCAACAGCACTCAAATTATCAATTATGGGGAAAAAGAAATGTTTTCTCCTTTGTCTCGTAGTTTTTGTGCCCAGTGTTACACGGTGCTGCTGGAAAATCATGCTACTTCTTCCATTTATTTCATATTAGGGTCAAATTCTGTCCTGAAAATGCCATGCCATTTATAAAGCATATAACTTCATTCCCATTGCTTATTTCTTTACTGAGTGGCTTCCTTTCAAGGAAGCCTCCAGCCATTCTCTGGAGTTTCAAAATCATCATTCCCAGGAGTTAAAATCTTAAGCCAGCTGAGGTCTGTGAATCAGCTCAAGAGAGAAGCCAAGACACCAGAACTACACTTTAATATTAACACTTTCATAGATTGATTAAATTTTCTAAATCACTTTTCAGAAGACATTCTCTAATCCAAAGACAGTTTCAAAATCATCATTCCCAGGAGTTAAAATCTTAAGCCAGCTGAGGTCTGTGAATCAGCTCAAGAGAGAAGCCAAGACACCAGAACTACACTTTAATATTAACACTTTCATAGATTGATTAAATTTTCTAAATCACTTTTCAGAAGACATTCTCTAATCCAAAGACAGTTTCAAAATCATCATTCCCAGGAGTTAAAATCTTAAGCCAGCTGAGGTCTGTGAATCAGCTCAAGAGAGAAGCCAAGACACCAGAACTACACTTTAATATTAACACTTTCATAGATTGATTAAATTTTCTAAATCACTTTTCAGAAGACATTCTCTAATCCAAAGACACATTCCAGCCGACAGCAATCAGATTTAATGGAAGCTGGGCAATTGGGTCCCATGGCAAGCTCAAGATCAAACAAAATACAGGTTTTTCTTATAAAGAATATGCAAAAGACACATTGGCAACATTTTATGTACGATTTAACCAACAGCACTCTGAGATACATGCACTGAAGATGAACGTTAAAAGCTTACTTAGTCACTTTAAACTTGTTACTTGCACTTCAGCACTATGATTCTAGAAACAAAATCAATTAATTAGCAATTCAGTTGATGGAAGGGACAAAAGTAGGGGGAAAATGTTTCATTTTTATCATGGTATTTAGAAGCATGGATGACCCGCTCAGTGCCAAATAAAATATGGACAAATAACTGCAGAGCAAACAACAACAAGGATTATCTCACATAAGCAGAAGAGGATTAGAGGCAGGCCCATGTTGTTAATAAACTTCCCAACAGCTGAGGTGTGAAAGGCTGGGAGAGACATCCCCAAACTGCAGATGTGCGAGCACAGGAGGAAATATCGTACGGAAACAACGCCATGCAGGGCACACACAGGCACAAACACAACAGCAGATAATAGGGCTTAAAAACCCCCCAGAATACTCTGTTAATACTTGACTTGGGACTAAACAAAATGAAATAGTGGTTGATGAAAAACTTAACACGAGCTGACAATGTGCACTCACAGCCCAGAAAGCCAAAGGGGTCCTAGGCTGCATCCAAAGATTCTGCCCCTCTCCTCTGCCCTTGTGAGAGCCCACCTGGAGCACTGTGCACAGTTCTGTGTCCCCAACAAAACAAGGACATGGAACTGTTGGATTAAGTCCAGAGGAGGCCACGAAGTTGATAAGAGGACTGAGAACCTCCCCTACAAAGATAGGCTGAGAAAATTGGCAAAGGTTGTGAGGAGACCTCAGTGCATCTTCCAGTATCTGAATGGGCTACAGGGAAGCTGGAGAGGGACTATTCCTCAGAACTGTAGCGAGGGAACAAGGAGTAATGGGTACAAACTGAAAGAGGGGAAATTTAGGTTAGATATTAGGAAGAAATTCTTTACTGTGAGGGTGGTGAGACACTAGAACAGTTGCCCATGGAGCTGTGAGACACTAGAACAGGTTGCCCAGGGAACTGTGCATGCCCCAAACCTGGCAGTGTTCAAAGCCAAACTGGGTAAAGCCCTGAGCAACCTGGTCTCGTGGGAGGTGTCCCTGCCCATGGCAGGGGGTGACTGGAACTGGATGATCTTTAAGGTCCCTTCCAACCCCTTAACATCCTACGGTTCTATGAAACAGCTCCATGCAGGGAACACACAGGCACAGGGAGGACAGCAGAACCTGAGAGGATAACACGTTACTCAGTTATTCCTTGGCTCGGGGCGGGGCAGAGCAGAGCGAAGACAGCACTGCTGGAGGCTCCGGGGCGCTGCCGCCGAGCGGTGCCGGCANAGGAGGAGGAGGATGAAGAAGGAGCAGGTGGCGCACTGCCAGTTCTCCGTGTGGTACCCGCTCTTCAAGGCCGTCACTATCCGCAGGTGAGGGCGGCGAGGGGTGCCGGGGGCTGGGAGAGACGGTGTGGGCCGTAGGGGAGCGGTGTGGGGTGGGGAGGAGTGTGGGGCCGGGTGGGAGGAGTGTGGGTCGAAGGAAGTGATCCTGTCCCTCCACTCCGCCACGGTGAGGCTCACCCGGAGCGCTGTGTCCAGTTCTGGGCTACTCAGAGCAGGGGAGACATGGTGCTCTTGGAGCGGGTCCAGTTCAGGGCTACGAGCATGATTAAGGGACTGGAAGAGCTGAGGGAACTGGGCCTGCTCAGCCTCGAGAATCGTAGAATGGTTTGGGTTAGGAGGGACCTTAAAGATCATCTGGTGATAATCCCCTGCCTCTTCGTCTATACGAGGTTGCTCCAAGCCTCGTCCAGCCTGGCCTTGTACACTTCCAGGGATGGGGCATCCACAGCTTCTCTGGGCAACCTGTGCCTCACAGGAAAGAATTTCTTCCTATTATCTATCTAAACCGACTCTCTCTCAATTTGAACCCATTCCCACTTGTAAATTATTACAAGTTTTTGTAAATAGTCTTGCCCCATCTTTCCTATAAGTTCCCTTCAGGTACTGGAAGGAAGAAGAGAAGACTGAGAGGGGATCTCATTAATGTGTATAAATATTTAAAGAGGGGATGCCAAGAGGATGGATCTAGACTCTTTTCAGTGGTGCCCAGCAATAAGATGAGTGGCAAAGGGCAGAAACTGATGCACACGAAGTGCCACCTGAACATGAGGAAGAACTTCTGTCCTGGGCAGTGACTGAGCACTGGAACAGATTGTCTGAAGAGGCTGTGGAGTGTCCCTCACTGGAGATATTCCAGAATTGCCTGGACACAACTCTGTGTCATGTGCTCTGGGATGGCCTTGCTTGAGCAGAGAGGTTGGAGCAGATGAGCCACTGTGGTCCCTTCCAACCTGACCCATTCTGGGATTCTGTGGCGCTGGGCTGGCTTGGATTGGAAATGAGCTTGTGTTGGGGCAGAGTTGGATGAGATAGAGGGGACCTGTGTGGGACAGAGCTGGGGTGGAGGTGGTGAAGGACTGATTGAGCCATCAGCTGCAGTCCCAGGAGCTGGGGTGGAGGTGGTGAAGGACTGATTGAGCCATCAGCTGCAGTCCCAGGAGCTGGGGTGATCTTTCTACACCCTGAGGAGGTGTTTTGGGAAGCCCTGGGGCAGGCCAGGTA
This sequence comes from Dasyornis broadbenti, assembly GCA_013397935.1. Taxonomy (NCBI): domain Eukaryota; kingdom Metazoa; phylum Chordata; class Aves; order Passeriformes; family Dasyornithidae; genus Dasyornis; species Dasyornis broadbenti. Next base: position 1,257,110 of record VZRN01005169.1, on the reverse strand, counting down.
CCCCTGTGCTCCCTGCTCTCCTGGTGGGGCTCCATGCTGAGCACCAGCTGATAACCGCACTGTTCCTACTATCCACATCCTGCTATCCACACTGCTGTTCCAATTTGCTTGCTTTAAAAAACTATGACTGAATAGATCCAAACCAAGTGTCTGACTTGGATTTTCTGTGTATTTTTGGAAGCCATAGGAAGTTCTGTAGTTTCTAAGGTGCTGCTGCACATCACGAGATAGTTACAAGAACTACCAGTAACTTGAGAAAGTTGAGATAGTTGCCCTCTGGGATCAAAAAGTGCTGACGTCAGGCTTTTAGTAATCAAAGCATTTGATCTTTTATGCTTTTCAGCGTTTATCACTGGCTTATTTTTGGTACATTTAGTGATAGTCCTGCATTTTTACAACATTAGGATGGTATAGGCAAATTTTGGTTTGGATTTCAGAAGGGAAACCTTTAGTTTGAGCAACATGTTGTCTCCTCACAGGCTGCACACAATTTTACTTGGAATTTCTTAGAGCGTTGAAGGAGTGGGCCATTTTTGTGCATTTCATCTAAAATTTTTGTCCTGTACTTCCTTGGAAGGAAAATGTCCATTGCTTTTTGGGTGAGGGATAAGATGGGAGGAAGAGAATTTTCTTTCATAATGTTAGAGGATAAAACATACTATTTTTGAGGTATGTGCCAATAAAAAAACCCAAATTCTTTTATTCAACTTGGTTTTTATTATAATAAGTAATGATAAGGTATTAAAGAGATTTTCACATTTCTTCCAGTGTTATACTTCCCCTGCCAGAGAATGTGAAAGAATATTTGCTGGATGATGGAACACTTGTGGTTTCTGGAAGGTAATGCGTCTTTTCTCCCCAGCCTCCAAGTATTAATGCCGTTTTATATTCGCAGGACCATTTTGTGCAATATACATATTGTATTGTGCATAATGAGGTTTTTAAACCAGTGTGACTGCAGTAAACCTTATACTGTATGAGCATGTGAATGGACAGACTGTTGTTATACTGGTGCCTGAAGCAGATCCTAAAATCCAGGTACTACCCTTCATTCTAGACCAAGTGGACACAGTCCTTTCATTTTTATCTCTGCTTTTCCTTGTGGAATGTGCCAGTCTCTGGGGTGCTCAGCTGCTGGTTTGCGTTTGGTTCCTTGAATCTGGTTAGGTCCACTTCACAGGCTTGACCTGTCCCATGCCACTCCGGGGGTGAAGCGACATTACCTGAGTTTAATTCTCAATAAAATAAGCTATATACAAACTCAATAATTAGTAACATTTTACATAATCATTTGCATACATGTAGTCCATGCATATGACAAAGCTGAATGTCCTGTATGTACACCCATGCCAAGATTTTGCATGCAGAAGGATGAGGTGGATAGATAGCAGAGACAGTTGGTAAGAACCCAGCCTTGCTCTTTGTTTTCTACTTGGGATCTCACTGTGTGGTTTCCTTGTGAAATGATTACTGAATGCATCTTGTTAATTATCAAACTCAGAAATTAGTCTTCACTCCATGATCCCCTAACTGGTAGTTTGCCCCTTGCAGAGCAACCAGTGAGGCTGTGAGTGAAAGGGAACTTTGTCTGATTTATCAGCTATCAATTTATATAAGAATTGAAGCTGTTTAAATGCCTTGTGAAGATCAAAGGGTTTAATTTTTAATTTAATTTTTAATGTCTAAATTATTTTTCTTATTAAGGGTATCCAGAAAATTAGAATTGTTTTTCAAACTATTTTGGATCAGAAGTAGTATTGTCACCTGCTTCTGCAGTTGTGCAATGTATTTAGCAGCAGCTGTTTATTTTAATAAACCTTCAGAAAAGCTGAAATTGAAGGTTTGACTTAACAGCTGTGTTCTACCATTTCTGCTGTCTTCAATGGAGTAGTGGACAGCTGTATGATTGACTTAAATTATATTTTTAAGATGTTTTCAGTTAAAAATCCCTTTTAGAAACCATTTTTTCTCTGAGTTGAACTTCCTTAGCTATAAGTGAATATGATCATGCTGTCAAGGCCAAGATCACTTCTAACCTTAAATGAATCCCTGTCTGACGTCTGGATCTCAAAAACTGGATTGGTGGTTTAATCCCTGTGGAAGTGCATTGAGGGACTGCAGAGACTCAGCTTGTCTAAGAAATGACTTCTGGCAGGGATGTACATTTGACCTTGCCCTGTTGGCTACACTGTCCATTTTCTATAGGATCTTCTTTTTCCATATGCTGAGGGTGAGTACATTTTCTTTTCAGAGCCAAAAATTCACAGGTCAGCATTTGAAACTCAAGGTTTATGAGTTTTTACTTGGAAAAGGAGTATGGAGGCAAAACATAATTGAAATTTAACTTGTTTTAAAAAAAAAGTTCAGTTTGCGTTTGTGTCAGATTACAGTAAAGCTGGAAAAGAATCATTAATAGGGTGTTGAAAAGCTTCAATTACGGTGTTTTAGAGCAAAAACTGATCTGGTAATTTGAAAGAAGCAAAGTGTTCAGGGTAGGACCTAGGCCTAATGCCAGGGTGTTCAGTTTTCTGTCTTCAGTTTTCATTACTGACTTGCTCTGATTTTTCTGTGCCAGAGTTTTGAGGTTTAATCTTCTTATGAAAACATTTTGAGATCAACAGCTGGAAATGCTGTGGAAATATAATGGATATGGTCCAGTCAAACTCCAGTGCTTAATGTTCTTTTTCTGTTAATTTTTTGTTTCAGAGAAGATCCGCCAAGTCACGCTCAGGAGGGGAGTGATGATGCAGAGGAGATACAGGTCAGTGTAAAATGCAAATTAATGACAAGTCTCATGAGAAAAATATGAATGTATAACCTTTTATGCGTAATTTATAGGTGAGGAGTGTCCTTCACAGAAATAATAATCATGTGATAGTTGCCATGAAAAAGATGTAGAACCGTGATTATTTATGCAGTGACATCAGGGAAAGTTTAAAATATTTCTATGGTCTTTCACAAAAGACTTCTTAATTTTTCGTTCTTGATAATTGCATTTGTAATAATGAGTAGGGAATGTTGAAATTGAACTTAATGCTGTTTCGTGCCCTGAAAAATTAGGAGTACATTTGCAGTAGTTACTTCAAGAAACAGTGGAAGTTTCTGAGTCCATAATAATTCAGAAGGCCAATCTAGAAGAAAAACACTGAAAAATATTTTAAGTACAAGGTGACGGAAGGTACAACAAGGAGATGAAAAAGAAATAAAAGTGAAACTAATGGATCACGGGTTTAAGGATGGAAGTGCTGGAGCTGGAGGCAAGCTATAGACAGGGAAGGCTTGAGTTCTAAAATGTATACTTTCAGATATAAATGTAAACTTTCTGATATAAATCACAATTAAAATATACATGTGTCTTTTTATCCGTATGTTAGAGTAGTACTTCTGCTGAATGTACACTATTTTTCCTGTCATAATTTACAGCCCAAATAGTTGGAGGATGGTGATGTTATGCTGTCTGGGGCAATGATTTGATCTGCATGTTGTAGGAGGCTGTATGAATTCTGATGTTCTCATAAGTTATGAATTCCGATGGTCTCATAAATTATAAAAGATGTCTTAGGAAATCAGTAACCTTTATTTGTTCTTATTTTCAACAGTGGTCGGATGATGAGAACACTGCAACACTTAAGGTAAGGTCCTGTAAAAGCCCAGTGTGGGTTTGTCAGCAATTTCCTTTCTTCAACCTTGTGATACAAACTTATTACTGATTAGAGATATCTCTTGCTGTATGTAACATTTTTTCAGACCATTTTAGATGGATGGCAGTGTAGACGTCTGTAACTTCAAAGAAGTTTTGCTGGCTTAATTTTATTTAACTAAAAATAAAACACTTTTCTTCATCCCCAACAATCACACACTTGTTAGACTATAGGAAATGAACTGAAGTACAGCTCTAAATATAGTTGTCTTTCATTTACACCACTTTGAGTATCTCCAAATTATTTAATCAGACTGGATGCAAAAGAAATGAAGTCCCCACAGCTCAGTCTTCACAGCTCTTCTCTTAATGTGCCATTATTTCTTCCTAAGTACATCTCTTTCTATATTTTTTTTTCCTTTTCCTGTCTTTATGGTCTCTTTGCACTGAGCCTGGCGTGGAATCAGGATCATAATGGATACAAACCAGGCTTTCTTGATCTTTTTTTTTACATCTTTTTTTGAAACTTGCTGTTGTCCTGTCACTGTCAGAGTTAAAATATTCATGGCACTTGTCTGCCATTGATGCTATGACTTCAGTCCTTTAGCTCCCTAATGTTCATCAGCGTGTGGAATTGCTCATGTTGGATTAGATGCCATATTATCATTTCCCTGCTTTGAGTGGTGCTTCTGCTAGCACAGAATTTATAGCCTAGAATTTAAAACCAACGCATTTCAAATTTGTGCACCCTAATTGATCATCAGTTCAAATATTTAACCTTTGATAAACTAGATCCCTTAAACTGTAAATTATTTAAAACAATTTTAGGATTTTAGGATCCATCTCATCGTTAGCAAAGCTCATGGTAATGATGCTAAATAAGTAATATCAGAGTTTTGAATCAGGTTCTGTCATAATACAGAACATGATAAGGAAATACATAATTAAGATGTCTTTTACCTGTCAGAAGAGCACAGGGTACATGACTCTACTGTATGTAGGTAGGTCTACAGCTTCCTCATGAGGGAAGTGGAGGGGCAGAAAATTTTGTTTTTAAATTAACTTGCATTAATATTGATGGTTACAAACTCAGGCATTCAAAACTCAGGAAATAATGGAGTCTAACTTGTTTATGCAGTTGTAGAACTTTTCTCTTGTGTGTATATTTATCGCTTTGTGTTAATCAAATGACATGTTGGTAACATTTTCCCAAGAAGGCTTAGTATGTGCTGGTATTACATATATAGTAGGACTCCTGATTCCTGTCAAAACAAGAGGAACTTGGATCAGAATGCAGTGGATGAAGAGTTTTACTTCTTGTAGGAACAGTTTCTAGACTCGACTGAAAGTCTAAAAATAAAATAAGAGAAGCGTTTTTTAAGTTTTCCAGCTGTAGTTTCCCATGGAGACTAGGTAATGTACGAAGGAAAGGTTCAGAATGTTTGAGGTTCAGTCTAGGTCACTGCACTAAAATGTGAGAAGGTTTTTTTTAAGTGTGTGCCTTTGGGGAAGTTGCAGTAAGGAGATGCCAGAATGTATGAGCTTTTTTAATCACTTGTATGGCTGTGAGGGTTTTATTGTTTAAGGAGCCTCAGTTAACTTTAGCCTAGAAGTTACCTTTGAGTTGAGTTTAAAAATACTCAGGCAGAAACAGTATTCTTTTATACTTCTTACTATAAATCCTGTTACATGAAAAATCTTTGACATATGCTTGAAATCCTTTCATATGATTTTAAAGGTCAGCAACCTGTTTTTTCTTTACAGTACCACATTCAGGGTGGAATTTGGAGCAACCTGAAGAGTTGGGGTTTTTTTTACCTTGGCCTTATATTTTCAGTGTTCTTTACAAGACAAGGTTTTCCAGTCCAGCCTTTGCAGTGTGTCCTCTATTTTGAATCAATATATTGTTAAGCTGCTACTCTAACACCTAATTTAAGAGCTGATTAGTTAAAGTACTACTAATATTTTATAAAACTAGAGTTTAAATGAGCAGCTGTCACTCAAGTTGCCTATGAATTGATGAAGTGATGTTTAATTCTAAAACCACTCTTTAAAAGTTTAAATATCACTGAATCTTATTTGTATACAATAGTCTACCCTAGGGTATAAACCAACAGGTAAGTATTTAAGGTATTTAAGTTATTTAATTATGTGACTTGTATTTTTGCCAGCTGTTGCAGATTTCATGATAAATGTTATGAAGTTTTGGGTTTTCTCCTGGAGTTCATGCTACTTGCTAATAATGAGAGTGAGAATTGGAAGCATTTTCCGATTTCTCTCATTGAAAGAGTGACAGATTTGATTAAGTGATTTATTTAAGTGACTTTATTATACACTATGTTTCTTGGGTTCATACTGACTTTGGACGTGTTTGTTTCTTCTGCAATATGTATTTCCAATGGTATTTAGAAGATAGCTGCACGTCAATATTAAAATTGATATTTTTGCTGTTGTTCCTCATTCAGGCACCAGAATTTCCTGAGTTCACAGCTAAAGTTCAGGAAGCAATAAGTTCCTTGGGTGGTAGTGTTTTTCCTAAACTTAACTGGAGTGCTCCAAGGGTAAGAATGCTGACTTTGAAAAACTTATGAAAGATGTTATCATAGAGAATTTTTTTGTTTAATCTTAATGCATTGGAAAGAAGCAGGGACTAGGGATTCTGATGAAGAAGTGATAGACAAGGTATCAGTGAAGTGGTGGATTGGAGATAGACGGTGATGGTGCATGTTTGAGGAGGCTGATGCAAGGCAACACTGACTTTCTTATCTAAAACCCTATATCCTGGTCAAGGATGGTTGTGTGATGGTCAGGCTCTTTTTGTTTAGGATACTAGTTGAAAACTTTGCCTGGGATAAAGCTCCACAGTTTAAAAAAAACCTAATAAACTTCCCTCTAAGTATTTTTAGGTACTCTTTACTATACTGTAAGGATGGGTGCACTCAAATATTTTTGTATTGTGTTCTCAAGAGACATATCAAGCATTCCAAGAAAGTTCCTGGTAGCAATAAGGCAAAAACAGTTTTCCAAATGGATTTGCACTGCTTTCATCAGAGTATTCATAAGAAAAACAGTAACTATTGTGTCTCTTTTAATCACTAATGAAATTTTCCTCGAAATAAAAAAAATAATTTTCTGCATGTATTTCAAATGTTGAGTAATATTTAGATAGGCCTGCAGCTTGCATTCCTTCCTGCTAGTAAAGGTATCTTTGTGGATAATCTTGTTTCCTTAGGATGCCTACTGGATAGCAATGAACAGCTCTCTGAAATGTAAAGCTCTCAGTGACATCTTCCTTCTCTTCAAGAGTTCAGACTTCATAACTCGTGACCTCACTCAGCCGTAAGTAGATTTCCCGCAGACAATCTTGGTTATCCCCAGCCAGAAAAAAACTAAAGCAAACCAGAAATACATTAAAATAGCACATGCAACCAGTGTGCTATGACACTGCAGACTAAGACTATTTTTACTGAATTGCTTTCCAGAGCAAGTCATGTTTTATTCTTGTTGTTCTTGGGATTTTTTTGCATTCCTACCCCTCTTGGTGTTTACTTGTTGCTACCCTCCTTATTGGTGTCCCTGCTTATGGTGAGACAGTGTGACTTTACCATGTCCTTTTCAAATTTTAAAGCTGTTGAGGTTTGTGTGTCTGCCTGGAAGATACCCGAGACTTCATCTTACATTTTTCTAGAGCTTGTTCTGAACCCGAGTTCTTGTAGCTCTTGGAACAAATACATACCAGGTGACTAAGGATAGCAATGACAGATAAAATTAAAAATATGATGTGTTTGGGGTTTATTTTTATCTGCTCACATGAAGGGAGTACTTCATTGTATAGGAACAGTTTCCTCCTGTACTACCTGCATCTCATTGATTTATGTCACTCTTTTCTAAAATACAGCATTTTTTCTGAAAGAAAATGGAATTACTGGAGTTGATATTTCTGTTACTATGGTTACTTTTTTTTTTCCCCCCCAGACAAGCAGAATTTCAAAGAAAAGGGGTAGTCCATGGCTTGGTATCTGAGAGATTGTTTTCCAGTAATTATTCAATGCTTACATTGCTGGATTATTTAGGAGACTCAGTCACATGCAGAGCCCTTGTTCTAGGTGCCTTATAGGTTACCAAGCATAACAGTCTCATGTCAGGTGGCTTATAACTTGATATGAAACCGGTTGCATTAATGCTGTGCAACTGCCTCCTTTTGTATTCCTGCAACTCTAATGAGGTTCTCTTCCCCCAGTTTTTTGGTATATGGGAAAAGAAATAAAAGGGCTGTTGACAGCAAGGCTGTCAGTCCAATTCTGATGTTGGGTTTTCCATCATACCTAACCTGCCATATGATGAGGTGCTGGGGAGGAAACTGAAGAGGAGGGGAGAAGATACTGGAGTGAGAAGACAGTTTGAAAAGTATATTGGGCTTAGAAAACAGCTGTGAGAATTTATGATTCTGGGGTCATAGAGAGTGAAAGAGATGGGGGAGATGAGAAATCTATAGTTTACATGTCAGAGGTGAGTGAATTCTCAGAAGCCTTTGGTGCCTTAGCAAGGAGCTGCTTTTCGTGGTTTCCCCTAATGAGAGGTGGGGTGTCTGGAGGATGGCTTACTCAGCAGGTTGAGCAGTAAAATTTAATGTCTCTGTTTCAATTGTTTTCGGGACTGATTCTTGTAGGTCTGCACACTTTTTATCACGCCTTTGTGAGTGTTAAATAATATGGGTTTTGTTTTTTACTGCCCTCCTGTATAAAGAGGTCCAGCAAAAAGTACCCAGAGCTCCTTGCAGAATTCCTGTTTTGTTAACTGTTTTCTAGTGAGTTTGGGAGACAAGCAAGTGTTTAGCAAGTGCCACTTGATTTAGTTGTGGCAACTCTGTGTGTTTATTTGTATGGTAGAATGAATTGGCCCAATGACCTTCACTGATACTGAAGTCAGTGCATTTGCTTTCAGGTTTAACCTTGTACCAGTTTCAGTCAGTGCCTCAGCTCTTCACCCCTGCAGTCAGCACTGACTTGGTGGGAGAGGCAATGGAGACATTCTGGTGGCTGTGGTGCGAGGTTTCACAGCATGGGTGTTGCCTTGAACCATCAGTGATTTCACCTGAAGCTCACACAAGAACGGTAGTGGCTGAGCAGCCCATAGCAGGCACACTCCCTTCTCCTGATCCTGCTGTGGGAGAATAACCTCTTGCAGAAAGGCAACACCTCAAACTCCACTGGTCCAGTCCATGTAGGCTCCTATCCCAATGTGGTAAGACCACCAGATAGCACAGCTCAGCAAAGGTGGTAAATAAGTAAAGCTTATGATATGATTGTGGGAAATCACTTTGGTCTCTGTGTATATCTTGTACTTTATCAATGTCATACTTGATTAAAGCATATATTATTGCCCAGTCTCTGCTTGGTATTTCTAAATTACTAAGTTATTTGTACAAAATGTCCCCAAGCAGTGCAATGATTATTGCTAAATCAGAACAGTGGTCGTCCTTAATTATACTATTGATTAGCTGCCAGTTCACTAGTCCTTAGCAAGCAGAAATTAAAAATGTAGCTGGCTTAAGAACCTGAAGTGCTGAACAAATGAAAATTACATATGTAATGCATCCAAATCCCTTGGAAGGACTACTTGGAGGGAGGATAAATGCACTATATTTCTACTTTCATTAATACTCAGTATGGTCTAAAAGTTTCCTGTTCTGTCTAAGTAACACCTGAAATGCTGAATACCATTTGTTGTTGTTTTGTTTCCTGTTCAATTGTATGAACTTAAAAATGCACTTCATATGTCATATGATAAACATTTTGCAATGGCAATTTGTAGATCTGGGTTTTGATCTAGAAATTTAGGCCAGTGATGTGGGGCTTAAGACAAACAACTTTCTTTACTTTTTGCTTCCTCTTCCATTTCCTGCCTGCCTCTATACATTTTTCAGGTCAGGGAATGCCCTTGCTGTAATTCTCAACTGTCTCAAATTCTGAGAAAACTCCAACCATGTAATGCTTCAATACAAACCATTAAAAATTATGGTCTCAATGCAAATATACTGAGCATGATTGGATTGCTTTGACTGTTTTAAAAGCTAGGATTCTTTCATGATGTTGACACTTTGGTTGAAAAGTTCAGACTAACGAATTAGCTTTCCTGCTTGTTATTTTTGTGTAAATTAACAAAGACTTCAGAGTGATGTACTCATTAATGCAGTTGATGTTGTTTCTGCTTCATAGTCAGCGTTGTATTTTACTTAGCTGAGTTCACAAAAAATCTTGTGGGTGATGTGATCTTTTCAGGCATTAATGTAGGAAACTTTGTGTTGTGTATATGTGATTGAAAAAAAAAAATCCCTTTCTAACTGGGATTTCTGTTAAATGATTAAAACTCCTCTCGAATAAAAAACTCTGTATAGCCCTGATGGATGTATTGGTATAGAACACAGTTTTCTTCCTTATTGTTAGAATGGGTGGACTGTGTTTTGTTAAAACATGATTGATTGCCCACCTTGAGATTGGTAGAAATATTAACAATACTTCTAATGATGTGATAATGCCCTTGCATTCTTGTACCACTTTTGTGATACAAGACTTAATGCTTCTAATATTGAATTCCAAATTACAGGGAAATTTCAAAGTTTTTCTGAGATTTGGAGATATAACAGCCTGTGTTCTCTTAACAGAACATAGGAGGCAGTGTTGGATCATGAAGAATGTGCCTTGGCACTCCAATATCTTTTTGCAAGGACAGGAGCTGTTAATTTAGACTTCATTATAAGCTGTTTCAAGGTAGGCTGTTCCACATGAGAGGATGTGGAAAATGAGGCCTTTGATGATGATTTTTTTTTTTCTTGATGTTTTACTCTTGTCCCATTTTTCCTGGCAATTTACAGTGTAGTATGAGATCTTCTTTTGAGTGGTGCATAAATTTCGTATTTCTCTTAGTTCTCAAAGTTCCAGCAAGGTTCTATATTCAAGGAATAAAGATACAGTTCAAAGGCTGTTAGAAGCTTCTCCTTAGATATTTTTTTTTTCTTTTTTTATAAATTTAGATCTTAAAATTAACTGTGAGATTATAGCAGGGAAGTGTCAGGTACAGAATAAATTTTACAATCCTCATCATATTCATAATAGTTCCTAATTATCCACAGCATAATCTCAGTGATTTGTAAATGAGTTCATGGCTTTCTAAGCAGAGTAGGTACTGGAGAATCTTGCCAATCTTCTTAAATTGTTTTTCTCAGTGTTGGAAACTGATCTGCATAAAGGCTTTGTGTAGTGTGTTCTGTGACTTGGAATTTGACATAGAGCTGCTACATGTGAAGAGACCTTGATTCCTTCTGGTCTTGATATCTACCTATAACTCTATAAAAAAGCAGTTGACCACAACAAAGCAAGATAGTTTGATCCCTTCATCCATAGTACTCAAAATGACAGTTTTCAGAGGCTTCAGGAAATACAGGCATATCTCAGTTTGGGCTTCCTGAAATCTTTCTGATTGTTCTTTCAAGTACTTCCAAACCTGACTAGGATGTGGGTCGAAGACACCGCACTTAGCGTTGTGCCTCTAGTGATTAAAAGGCTGTCTGTAATACATGAGTTCAGAAGGGTTTCAACAATTAATGCTACAATAAGCTGGTAAAAAATATAAAATTGCAACCTCAAGTTGCCCAAAATTTACTCTCCAAGTAAAGGTGGCCTTTTGTCAATGAAAACTCGTGATTATAAGGCTGGGGTTTTTTGTCTGCTGGAAAAGGCTGTGTGTTACTGGAATGACACAGTTTGCAGGTACCCCAGTCTCAGATATGGAGTCTGTGAGAGGTAATACAGGTCCTCATGTGCAGGGACTGTAAAACTCCATGTGCTGGGCTTCAGCTGCCTTTATAGACAGAGTTTGTTATTGGCTTTGTGTGCGTGTGGAGTATTTTCTTCATCATGGTAGTCATATACTCTAGTAAGGCAGGAATTTTGAGTCTAGTAAGTGAGCTCGCATGGGTTTGTTTCTGTTGCCTTGACAAATCTTAAACTGCGGGGAATCTAAACTGTAGTTGAAGGATGTTATCTGTTTACACAGGCTTACAGATATATATATGATGTGGTTGATCACAGTGCTTTTGGAAAGCCTGCCTGTATTGCCCTACTTTTCTACATGTTGTGGATATTAAAGTCTAAACTAAAATGTGTGAAATGTATTTCTGCTGGCAGCATATAGAATGAACTCTTATGATAGATCTTCACTTCAAACCGGAGGCTGGGCAGCCATGTCTTACAAATGCAATGTTTATATGAGACTTTTGGGTTGCCGAATGAAGTTCACTGCCAAAAGAAGATCCTATAAATATTGCATTTAGGACTATTGCTCAGCAGTGACCCTTAACACAGTTCTGTGCTTCCAAGTAGTTTGTTGTCAATAAGGTCAGGGAGTAGAATTGAAAGAAAAACGCATGTTCTTTTGTGAATACCTTTTGAAAGTTATAGAATCTGTTGCGAGGTTTGCTGTAAAATGACAAAAAGATACGTGGAAGTTGACTTGGCTTATAAATGCCTCCATTCTTGATAGTTCCTGAAAGGAAACCCACAGAGTCAGCTACTGACAAGGGACAAAACCTTGACATCTGCTTGCAGTTATGGAAATAGTTTTGTTTATTCCCACTCTCAAGAGATTTGTAAGAGTATTTCTTAAGGCTCTTAATTTAGAAAGATACCATGCTATGGAATCAGAAGTGCCGAGCAGCAGCGCTGTTTTGCATCCTTTATTCATGGAAATGAACTGCTGTAAGGCATGATGATGTGTCTCTGTTGTGTGGTTTGGGAAGTTAAACATGAAAAGTACTTGGGAAAACATGCTGCAGAGAAACTGGATTAGATTGCTCAAGTTTATCAAGTTTTTGAGAATTCAGTTATGCCAACATAACAGTACAGGGGAAAAGGAGCAGTACTGTTGATTCAAACAGAAATAAATCAGCAGTGAATAAAACACTCACATTTTGGACACATCCCTGTCTGGATTTAAGTGCATCCAAATTGCACTAGAAGAAAATAGGTGATTTCTTTTTTTTCCCCATGATAATTCAAAGTCAAAAGGAGGGTTATTGTTATGTATTGCAGATGCTTTGTACATATTGGAAATAATTTAATAGTAGTTTTTGTTTCACAATTTGGGGTTATTTTTCTCACTATGGCTAAAATCTTACATGTAAAGCAGATTTTGAAGCCTGTGCCTTACTTTTCCAGATTTATTCACTGTACTGATGATTCCCCTGATCCTTCATTGAACTATGAGGTAGGACTCCTTGCATGATTTCTAAGTAAATTAAAGGAACTGCTTAAAGGCTGGGTGACATTTGTACTTGGGTTTGTGTCCATAAAATGTGTTATGTTTTATTTGTGTTGCTTTGTATATGAAGGGAAGTCTGGTTCAGCACTGCAGGTCATAAAGAGTTCATTTAATTGCAGATCAGGTGAGCTAAAGTGCAGACTTGAGAAGCTTCCTTGCAATGTCCTCTCATGTTTGTCAGGTTTTGACAGGAAGGACAAGTTCAGTGGCTCAGAGTTGTATATTCTTGATGGTGAGCTGCTTGTGAACATCACACTGAGGTTACCAAGGGTGAGGCTTGCTGTAGTGGCTGGGGACATCCTGAACTGAAGTGGTCTGTCACGTCTTGTTTCCTATGTTTGTTACCAGATCAAATGTTCAGCTAGAGATGCTTTAAACTGTTAATGTGGAGCTGTTGCTCTTATGGTAACATCTAGTCATCGCTCTAATAATAGTTTTTATGTAAATATAACATTTGTCATCATCCTGTGGGCTTAAAGGGCTTTTGAAAAGTGAATGAACCTTGTTTTATTTTAAAGCACTATCAAATGTGCTTTAAAGATACAGGATATCTAAAAGTTGGTACAAAGAGTTTCACATTTACACTATAGTTAGGAATGTCATCTCTGGTTACTGAAGCTTTCTGCTGGAGTTTAAAGGTGTTGGGAGTTTCCAGTATCCAGCAACAGTAACTGGGACCTTCAGAACATGGATCCTTCTTAATATTTCAGCTTAGGAAATGCAGAAACTTGAGAAAGTGCCAGAGAGATGCTTTAATTCCCAGGCAGTCTGTCCTATTGACTATAATAGTTTGCTTTCTATTTCTATCCTGTGTCCTTATTTTAACTGGTTTGCGCCTTCAAAGGCGTCACAGAATTCTGCTTGGGTGTGTACCAGAATAGAGGTTGATTTGGATAAATTTAATTCTGCTCATCAGCTCCTTTGACTAGGGAGCAACTTTCTGCCAACTCAATGACAGATTTGTTGTGTTGTATAGCAGGGTTTTTATTTTCCATGCTTTATCATTAATATAACTTGGAAGTTGTTTCATAAATGATTTCGCAGTTATAAATACTGTACAGAGTGGAAGAGCATAAGACAATTAAGGTGGGAAAGGGCCTTGGGGGTCTCTAGTCCATCCTCATGCTCAGAGCTGGGTAAGGAATGAGATCATATTGTCTTGCTTCACATTTTATAAAATCTGGTGTGAAAACCTCAGTGGGTGGAGGCTGCACAGCCTCGCAAGGAAGCTATTCCAATGCTTGACAGTCCTCATAGTTTCTTATGCCCAGTGTGAACATTTCTGCTTTAAACTAGTTTAGACTATATGGACTTCAGAAACTGAAAGCATTCTGCGATTCTCTGAAATTAATAATAAATTTAATTGTTTTGATATATTTGCAACGGTGTTTATGTGAACTGCAGTTTTAAGATTGTTTTGTGTTCTAGTGTCAGTGGTCATCTTATAATTACAGCACAACTATAGACCTAAAAGGCGGACCTGTTGACAAACGGATGCTGTTACCTTTCTGAAACAATACTTTGTCATTTGATTTTCCTACACAGCTTGTTCTTCGCAAATGGTGTGAACTAATCCCTGGTGCAGAATTCAGATGCTTTGTCAAGGAAAACAAGCTTTTAGGTAAGGAATTTCCTAAAAACAAAATTATTAGATGAAGTTTTGAGGAGTTTCTCTGGTTCCTTGAATGAGAGCTAAGTCTGAAGAGAGTTCTTTCTTTTCACACCTCATTTCTGAAATCAGTGGTTTATTCTTTCTGTAATTTAAAATGTTGTTTGCAACATCTCACTTCCACTGTATTTGAAAGCCTGACAGCATCGCATAGTCACCATTACAGTAGAAGTACTCTTATTAATTTATTGTTAATTCAGAAACTTCACCCAAAGGCAGGTTTGTGAGTGATTCTTTTATATTCGGGGGTAAATTGCATCATGTCCAACTTGTAGAATGAATACAGAGGCAGTTACGTGCTGTGCTGCAAATACATGACTGCATGTGGATATTCTATGCAGAAAGCTGGGGAAGTCAGAACATCTCCACAGGTGTAGGAGGTGTCTTGAGTTCATATTAAATTCAGTGTAGCTTAGTTAGAACCTGTTGTTCTTTTCCTTCAGTGCAGAATCCTAAATGTAAAACATTTCAAGTGGTACTGAAGAGCCAGGGTAACTACAGCATGCACAGAGCTGGTGGGTGCTTTGGGAGACCTCTGACACCTGGAGAACAGGAAGGTTGTGCTAGAGCATGTGTTGTAGGCAGCTGAGTAGGGTAAATTTAGGGTAATTTAAGGTAAATTTAACTCAGTTTTACTCCTCTGGTTGTGTTGACTATTCTCTGTTGACTATAGCAGGAGCTGAGATATCCGGTGCACATACCGGTGCTTGAATTGAGTGGTTTAATTTCAGGCTAAGTACTGTTCTGGAATTTAGATTTGGTTTTGGTGTGGTCTACCATGAAATCTTGAGAGATGAACAGAAACTCAAATAGCAGAGGATTAGTGCACATTTGTTCTTAACAAAGTTGAATCATTCTGCCTGAACTCCTCTAACAAGGAAATGTTACAGCAGTGATGGAACAAATCCAGCCTTTACAGGAAGGAAGGTGATTTTTTTTGGTTTCAGATAAAACCAGGTTTGCTCACTTTGCCTCTCTTATGCCTACATGTTCACAAGCACCAAGCTCTGTATCTGCGAGTGGTCTGTCCAGGGTTCCTTGTGATATGGAAGGCCAGGGATATTGGCTATGTAGTTCTCATTGTTTCTTCTGTCTTCTGAGCGTGGTGACTGTGGGCTTGTTTTGGCTGTGCCTTTTTGTACCTGTTGGGAGCTGTCAGCAATTTGTGGCTCCATCCAGTCCCACCTCTGTGAACCTTTAGGAACATATTCCCTGCTGTTTCCTGATCTGGGTTTCCTATGGACATAGATGTTCTGAGCTGTGCTAATCCAGGTTCTGTCAACGCACACCATTCTCCTAAGCCCTTTTATCTGGCTGTTCGTTCTGGTGTTGCTATGCTCATCTTCCCATTTTCTTTCCATTTATGCCAGTTGCAAGTTCTCTGCAGTATTACAGTTCTCTGTAACAGAGTTTATCTTCCTAATAGCAGAGATTCTTGATTAAGTCAGTATTGCTTAATGGTTTCTGACAGAGCTTTTTGAAGGGAGAAGACCTGAATTCTGTCTTGTTTTGTGATGCTGGAACACCACAACTGCCAGAGATACACATTGCTGTAATAACCTCTAAAACATTTGAATGTAGATTTATTATAGAATATATATCTATATAATAATATTTACTTTCAGATACCTCAAAGCATGTGTACACTGGCTAATGAAGCACTCTTTACATTTCATGACTATGTTTTGAGACCTAGTAGATCTGCCAATGTGGGATTTTTTTTTTTTTAGCTAGCGCGCCAGCTGCATTTCTGAAGATAGTTCCAAGATCTTTCACAATATGTTCCCATGCTCTTAAAATTAATAAGGCTGTCAAACTAAAGAGTGATACTTCCAGTATAGTGAATGATTTTCCAGTTACACATCTGCATCCCCTGAGATGCCATCATCTCTTGGTTTTTGTTTTTTAGACTCAAGCTTTACAGTTATTAAAAAGTCAAAGTTCCACTGACATCATAAACTTTTTATATGAACTTTTTCAGAAAGAGCACACCTGTGGAGGTAGTCAGCATTGTCTTACAGTAAAACTCTGTGTTTTGTATATGGTTCAAATAGCAAACTGATGTCACTGATACATCTTCCTTGAGGAATTCTGTCTCTTTTTGTATGTGAACAGCCTGAATTACTCATTCTGCAGTGATGGGGCAGGTCTTGGATTTGACATTTGTCAAGCAGGGTTATTGCAATGTTTTATGTTGACACATCCTGTATGAGAACTCTTGTCACTCAAGATGCATGCAAGTGTATAATCCTGTTGATGTCATTTTAAACCATTATCTTGTAGACAAATGTATGAAATTAAGAACTTGTAGGAGGGATGGTT
Source organism: Dasyornis broadbenti (assembly GCA_013397935.1). Taxonomy (NCBI): domain Eukaryota; kingdom Metazoa; phylum Chordata; class Aves; order Passeriformes; family Dasyornithidae; genus Dasyornis; species Dasyornis broadbenti. The sequence continues at coordinate 1,240,161 of VZRN01005169.1, read as the reverse complement.
TTTCTGGTGTTACATAGACAAGAAAGCCCTTGAAGGGTGCAAATGGAAGCACTAAGGTACTGGCCTGCCTGCCATCTCACTGATTTTGGGGTTTAAGGTTTCACCTGTAGTGCCTTATCAAACCAGGCACATGTTATTCCATGCTTAAAAAATCCATTAAATGAGGATCTGTGCTATCCAAGGATCTATCATCTTTGCTAATGTGCAAGCTTAGCCTCCACCCCTGTCCTTTCATGGTTCCAAATTGTGGTCTCTACATGTGATGTGCAGAAAAAAGTTTTTGACTACAGTAGCCAAAGGGAATAAAACTAAAAGGAAAAGACAGGAGCTGAAAACTTAAACACAATCAAATGTTCCTCCTGAAATTCGCTTAAAAATATTCAAATTATGTACATATAAAATGATGTTCACAAAATGTAGGACAGAGCTGTTCAAGGAAGAGGTTCCCAATGGAAGTGCTTTAAGTATAGCAGAATAAAGCCAAACAGTAAGTCATTGATAATGGCAGAAACTTGGGAAAACCCCATCTTCTGTGTCTGATAACTGCATTTTTTCCAGTTGGGTTTTTGGCATACCTAGAGCTCTTTATAATTATAATTAACTGAAATTATTGACAGGTATATCACAGAGGGACTACACCCAGTACTACGATCATATCTCTAAGCAACACGAGGAGATCTGTAGATCCATACAGGAGTTTTTCAAGAAACACATACAGTATAAATTCTTGGATGAAGACTGTAAGTATCTTGTATGTGTGTGTGTATGGGTATGCATCTCTCTCTTCATAGCTATTGCTTTCAAAGGGCTTGGTTCTCTTTAGCCTGGGGGAGTCTAAAAGCTCTTGTGGCTACAGCATGTGGAGCAGCAAAGGTTTGGAATTACATTGGCAACAAAAATCCCTGAAGGAATAGGCTGGAGCTCTTCAAGAAGACACAACAAATGAGTGAAAGATCCCTTCAGAAGGCATAATAACTTTTTTTTTAAAGGCTTTTTACACTTATACTTGAAACAATTTTTATACCAGAAAAGTGAGGTAGGAGATCCTTGGCAAAAGGCATTCAATAGTAAGAAGAATACTTGTTTATAGAGATATTGTCAGATGTTTGCTGCTAAATTATTGATGTATTCCTTGAATAAAGGATTTTAAAGTTTCTTTTCAAGAAGTTTTAATTTTTCTTCTAGAATATCAATGCACACCAGGTTAGGTGCTAAAACCCTTGAATAAAGTCCACAATATTTGATACATCTAAGCAGCCTGAGTAAATTGTCTTGTTCTTTAAACATGAAGTCCTTTGCAAATGTGATTGAAAATAGTTTTCTAACATGGTTTAGTGAGAATTGAATGGTGTTGCATTGTGATGAGTGATCAATAGTGGTGAAAAACATGATGAAGAAATTTAAATTAGGTCTGGTGTGGATGAAACTCAGCTTAGTAAAATCCATAAGAATTTTCTGGCAGTTTTATTATCATCTCTAAAGCTTTGAAAATTCAATATTTAGGTAAGTTTTTAACATCAGTAATGGTTTTACTGAGCCACCAGAGCAATCAAATAGATCTGTCTGAAAAAGGTACCTTCAAGTCTCAGTCTCTGTTATATTAAAATTTTTAATATAAAATTCTGCTGAGCTTCTCTATTTCAGTCCAGAGAAGTTCTCATGGTTTGCTGCTTGGAGAAGACCAGTAGAATCAGTACACTAATTTAATAGGTGCATAGCCACACTAATTTAATAGGTTCATAGCCTTACATTTTGAAGTAAGATCAGTCATATAGATCTGACATTCTGATTACTGCCTTTTAATTTTCCTCTGTGTTCCAACATAATTTTAGCTGGTACGTAATCAAGTGGTAGATAAGAATTCAGAGCACTATTTTTGGAAATTGATGCCTAGATTTAGGCTCTGAAACTGCTATCTGGTGATCTGAAAGGTCTGAAATGTCATCTTGTGTAAAGGATGCCATCTGAGTTGCCTTGAGGGAAAAGGAGGTTTCAGGGCAGCCTTCTGGGATGAAGGTTTGTTAACCTTTTATTCTTAGGCACTGAATGCTGGTCCATCTGTAGAGAAATGCCATGCAGAAAATGTTTTCTGGTTTTTTGTGGGTGTTTTTTTTTTTTACCACATTTCATTTATCCTCCATCATCTCCCTTGATCCACTGCCTGGTAGCATATGTGTTGTTAACAATAAAAATCTGGGTTTGCTTGTTTGTTTGCTTTTAAAAGGCAAGGTATTACAGCTTTTTTTCCTGACTTGTTGTTTCATTGGAGATTTTGATGCTGTTTGCTCTGCTTTTTCCAGTTGGTCTGGTAGAATCTCCAGATGGAAGAGTTGAGTCAGAGCAGCTGAAGCATTGCAAAGTCAGAGCAGTAGGATAACAGATGGGTGAATGCTTTATAAATACTTCTAAATTATGTTAGAACCTTCTAAATACCTTTGATAAGAGCCCAGTAAGGGCAGTGTTTTGGAGGTGTTGATACTGCAGAGCTGGGCCTTGGCTTTCCCTCTGTTTTGAGCAGTTTCTGGTGAAGTTTCACTACAGTCTCACTGGCACAGGACACTCCTGCTCTGAGGTGATCCCTAAGGAGAAGGAACAGTTCAGGTTTTCTTCTTGTTCAGTGTTTGTGAATGTCTTGAACCAGTCATCAGTGTACAACAGGTCTGAATTCCAGCTGTGAATCCCAATAAATACCATTAGCCTCAGGGGTTGCCATGGGCTTGCTTTAAGCTGACAGGCCTCACTATAGAAACCCTCAGATGCAAGGGATATCTTTGGGTTGTGACTAATGAGAGGATGTGGTGCAGGCACTAAGTTCAGTGGAACAGCTGGAGAAGAAATCCTGAGGTTCCTGTACTCCCCTTTGCATTGATGACTGACTGAGCCACTGAGGGCTTGTCTTCCCTGGAAAATGGAGCACTTAATCCTGGAGTGACTTTTACATTGACGCAACTGGGGTCATGCAAAAGCTGTGTGGATTTTTAGGCTACATGGTAAAAACCAGCTACGTGACTGGCGTTGGCTTTGTGGAGTTGTGGTTTGCCCTTAGCCCAGCCGCTTCACATGAAATGTCAGATTAAGCTTTACATGCATGGATGTGATCAGTCAACATCCCTGTTCCTGACAGGCAGCTTCCTGACACTCAAGTGTTCTGCAGTCATATCCTGAGTTAATTCACATGTGTTGGGAAAGCTTTTAGCTGAAATATTCCCTTATTAGTGAAGGAAGTAACAATACAGCATTTGTCTAAGGCTTTTCTAAATCTTTTTTTTTTCTTTTCCCTTTCTTCCTGCTAAACTAGTACAACTTTTGCATGTTGCCATGCTTGAATGCTTCCCTGTTGATTTCCCTAGCTCAATAGAAAGACAACTCAAAGGTTTGTTTAACCTTACAGAACAGAAGCTGATAGAAAACTGCATATACAGAGTCATGTTTAATTAAACCAAGGGGAGGAACAGCAGTGGAGCCAGGCAAGGCGGCTTTGAATCAGTCACTGAGGGTCAAGGGTGTTGTTTGAAGGAGTTGTTGATACTAATTAGGTGTGCTGTGTCTTCTCTGGGTGACATCAAACATGGCCATTTCACTACCACAAACCCCTTTGTTCCTACAACCGGTTTGTCTTGTTAGCTGCTGAAATCCTAATGTCTCTGGAGCAGGAACTTTCTCTTATTAAATGTTTGTGCAATGTCCAACACAATGGAGTTTTGATCCTTCCCTGAAATCTCTCTGTTCTGCTGTAAACGAAACAGCAGTAATGTCAAAGATAAGCTCTCTGGACTAAGAGTCTATAAAATATTCTTCATTGGGGGAAAAGTCAACAGAAGAAACCAGCATTAAATGGAAAAACCCAGCAGCTGATCTCCCTGTGCATTAACAGTAGTTCTTGAAATGTTTCAGCTCCCTCTTAGAAATGTACCCAATTCTGCCTTGCAGTTCTTTAGACATATTGACTTTGCAGATTGTGCTGTGTACACAAGTATCTATTCAGATTTAGACATCTTCTGTGAAATTATATGTCTTTTACAATTAATATTTCTTTTCTCCTTTTCAGTTGTTTTTGATGTATACAGAGACAGCAGGGTAAGTGAACAATAAATTGTATTTAATTGTTTCTTCTGTGAAAACTTGAAATGCTGCAAAGATCAAGCAAGTAATTGCTTTGTCTTCCTGGAAGTGATCCTGGAAAAAATACCAACCAACGAACAAAAATATCCGACCAAACCAAAAACCCCAACCAAACAAACACCAAGCAAAACCCCAAAACCTACTTGCTGTTATTCTGTTCCACATGTCTTTTTCTATGTTAAACACTGTCTACAGGAGGAGAATAATAGGAATAGGGATGTGAATATGTCTGTGCCAGTGACGTAATTATTTAGTTAATATCTTTCAGAGAAGTAGTCTGTCCTAAAGCACAGAACTTTGGCTTCAGCTGCACTTTTCTTAGTTCTGTGAATCTACAGGAGGCTACTTAGTTTTCCTTATGACATGGAGAGTCCTTGCTGCAGTAATTTAGAGTAGAAAACACTGTTTCGGTTGGAATGGACCTGCAATGGTTATCAAGTCCTACTGCTTGACCAGTTCAGGGCTGACTGAAAATTAATGCATGTTGTTACGGGTGGTGTTCTCAGGCACATGCTGGGATTCTTGGGGCTGTCATGTGCAGGGCCAAGAGTTGGACTCAGTGGCCTTGTGTGTCCCTTCCAACTCAGGATATTCTGTGACTCTTTGATTAAGGGCATTGTACAAATGTCTCTTTAACACAAACAGGTCTGGGGCATTTTCTTTTTAAGACAGGTATTTCCTTGGGCTTTTTTTCACCATGTGTGTTTTTTCACTACGGCATTTGAACTCATCAAAAGTTACCCTTAATATTTCTTCAGATTATCATTGTGAGGTTGGAAAATCATAACTTGTACTTTATATATGGAAATGTAGGACAGGAAAGGATAATTGTCAGAAGAGCATATGAATGTGGTGTGCCCAGTTTGTTGCAGATGGAAGCCAGTTTTTTCTTTGCAAGCTGCTCCAGCTGTGGTTCTGAGAGTTGGGCTGATCAGAACCCTGAACATCCAGATAGTAATGGAGTTGGGGAGAAACATACCACCCCTACTATTTAAAAGATATGTAGATGTGCTTAGGGGTGTGGTTTAGTGCGAATAGGAAGGTGCTGGGCTGAGGGTTGGACTTGATGATCTTAGAGGATTTTTCCAACCTAAACAGTTCTATGAACTTCGGGTGCCAATATCAGAGTTAGTAACCTTGACTTCTCCTGATGTGAGTGGAGAGAAATATTTGGTCAAATGAATTGTGCTTGAAAGGCTCACATATATTGTTTTAAAAACAACCACAAACAAAAACACATTATATATCCTTACATCTCAAAACTTGATTCAGGGAATCACAACCTGATTTTGAGAATCAGATTACTGAATGAAAAGTAAGTGTTTAGATCATCTTTTTTTCCAAATCCTAAACCAAAAATGCAAAACTGATGTCTACATAGTGTTGTTATATATGTTTATGAGTCTCATTGTTTGACTTGTTTATAATTATGGGATTGGAGAAAGTCTTCATTAAAGTTGAGTTGGGTGTATTGGGAGTAAGTCCTGATTCTCATTTTGAATGTTGCTGAACTATTTTGTAATTGTGTAATAGTAAATCATGCCATAGTTTGCAAAATAGAAATGAAACAGGAATATGTCTCATGTGGAAAACAATGACTGTACTGTTCTGAGCACAGCTTTTAATGTAGGTACCTAAAATCAGGCTGCAGGCTAGAACAGCCATGCTGTAATGGAAATTACCTGCCCAGGTTCAGATCGACAGACGTGAAGATGCTGTCAGGGAAAATGAGAAGCAGCAGTTGAGCATTGAACCAGATTCTGCCGTTGGGTGCTCTGCCTCATAGCTGAGGCATGAAGATAGATTATTTAAGTAAAAGGTTTCAGCCTGTGGGATCTCAAATGAGCAGTGTTTCTTCATCTGTCAAGATAAAATATATCTGTTTGTAGATTTCACTCAGTGCCTTCTAGCCTCAGGTCTTGTAAACTGCCAGATAGCCCTTTGTGTGTCAGATGCTCCTCCTTTCACACGTACTATTGTGGTTTGCAACTGTGTTATTCATCGCCCCCTTGGCGTGTGAGTTACAGGCAGCAAAAGAATATTGTGAGCATGATTAATTTCCAGAGCCCGCGCTCTTCATCGGGCTGGTTGCACAGCAACCTCACCTACAGAAGGAGAGAAATGTTCACTGTCTGCTTGTTTTAAATTCTTTCAACTCTAAATATTCAGCTTAGAGAAGCAGTTTGTTGTTTGATATGGTTGTGAATGAGAGCAGCCCTCTCCCCATGCTTGCTTTAATTGCTTTAGAGACTGTTCAGAGTTGGCTGCCACAGGTCCTGCTTGCTGAGTTGGAGGTAGGAGTTCACCAAAGCTTGAGATTCAGCTCTGCTATTGCACTTTGCTGTCTCCCAGGTGTGAACAACAAACCATGTTCAAGACAAGTCACCGTGGTAAGAGAGAGCAATGCAGGGACAGGCTCCAGACCACTGCTGACTCGCAGCTCGTGTTAACGAGCAGACCAGTGCTTGTGTCTGTGCCTTGTGAGCGGTCACTGTGCAAGAAGGTGCAGCTGGAGTTAGGGAGATGTAAAGTTCAAGTTTGCATTTTATCTGCCTTTAACTTCCTTTAAGCAACAGGCTTTGTCATGGGCACTTCCTTTCAGCAGTGTGCTGCTCAATGCCTTAGTAAAACAAAGCATGAAGCTAACAGGGTGTGATAAATCTATTGATTACTTCTTTTAGGATGAGATAAAAAATACCATGTAGTACAAGTTGGGTTTTTCCCACTTCCACTTATGTACAACTTTGCTTTCCTGGCTGGTGCATTTCTGTGCTCACATATGACAAAGATTACTACTAGCAGGCAGAAGACAGCAGAAAAATAGTTTTAGTACTTCTCTTTGGATACACAGTGCAATCATGACATTGCATTTAAGACTTGAAAGAGAATTCAATCTCAAGAAAAGGCAGTTTGGTTACTGACCCAGGGTTATATACACTTATTTTAATGAGCCCTGAAAAGAGACATTTAGTTTATTTTGCCACTTCTCATCAATGTGCAGCTACCAAAGCTCAGTGCAGATTTAAGACCCTCTCAAGGAAACAGCTGTTGCTATAGATAGTGCACTGCTGTTTGCAGGGGTGGAGAAACACTGCTGGGTGCTCACAAAAAACGTGTCACTTTCAGTAGTCTGAAACCCAATTTTCAGGTTTTTCCAGGGTACATTTATTCCCTAGAGAAATGGTCTTATGTTCCTGTGAAAAAGCTGAGTTGAATGTATTTGGGGTGAAGAGAAATTTTTGTGAAAGCCTTTTGTAGGCAAGTATTAAGTAGAAACGTTTCTGATCCGAGGAAAGATTCTCTGAACTGCTGAACAAACTTTGCCAACCATTGCTTCTGTCTGTGATTAAATTGGTTCATTAGCTGGTTTTTCTAGTCTGATAGAATGAATCTAAACCCACAGATTCCTCCTTGTGCTGCCTTGGAGCTAACAAGACACCCCCATTAGCAAAAGTAAAACATTGCTTATAATGAGAATTTGTGACAGCATTTTGAGGAGAGCCAGAGATGGGAAATGACAGCAGAGCTTGCCCTGTTGGCTCTTGTACTGATGGTGCCGATATTAGTGCAGATCTGGGCTTGTTCACTTTTCCAGAACAAATAAGAAACCATTCAGGTCTATATCCCCCAATTTGCAGTTTCTTTTGTAGCCATCTGGTTTCAGCACTGTTGTTTCCGTGCTTTGGCTTCTTAAAGTGTGCTCTGTGAGAGCTGTGCCCCGTGGAGCTGCCCTGAGAGAGACACCTGTGACAGCCTGCGTGCAACCACACACTCCCTGCTGGGCTGCTGGCCCAGCTCCAGTTTGCAAGTCATAACCACTGGTTTCGTCTCTGCTGGGACTCCCCACACCTGCACGAGGAGCTCGCTGTAGATGGCAACTGAGCCACCAGAGCATTTCTGCTCTCTGTCTCACATGCTTCCATAATTTCCAGTTCCACAGTGTTTTAGTGCCTGTGGGATAGCTCAGGTGGTGTGGGTGGGAGAAGCAGTCTCCATGTTACTCTCTGCCGACGCTTCAAAAGCATCTTAGTGAGTTAGAAACCAGATGGCTGTAGTGTAAATAATGGAATGTATTTGCTGTTTGAATCAAGATAGGGAAGATCTTTTAAAGAAGAAGAAGATTCTTCAGCAATGAAGGAAAGGAGGAGAAAGCAAAATAAGTGTTAGTAGCTAAACAGTCTTCAGGTTTGTTTTCCAGTTCCAGTTGATCTTTATAATAAACACAATAAAACTTTTCAGTCCTGCTTATGTTACTGCAACCTTTTCCTTCCCTATTTCATAGAACTGATTTCTTCCAGATATAATGCTCGTTTTGCAAATTTTTACTAGCAGCTGTAGTCATATTTCCTTATAGTTTATTACAATGTTTTTATTTTATTAGAATAGTTGATACTTCCTTGGGGAAGAGAAGATGACCCTGTACTGGGGGTTGTATCTTGAGGTGACTCAAGGAACACAAACTGTTGCTTCCTCTCCCACACACCTCTGTTACTTCTAGTATGTCTTGTTAGTCTCTGCTTTCACTTTTCAATTGTAAAGCAGTTCTGCTGTTGTGCACACTACCACAACTGTTTGGAACACAAATGTGTTAAAGATGAGGTAGAAATTAGTGCGGACTACTAGTAATGCCTATATAAAAAATGCCTTTTAAGTTATTATTTATTTATCTGTATCTGTATCAGCATCTTTGAGCTTTCATGAGCTCCACTAGCATTTTGCAGACCCTGCTCTCTGTTTTTAGGGTTCCTTCTAAGACCAAGAACAGCAATTTTTGTAGACTGCTGGATAGTACAGCACTGCTGAGGTGGTTTTTAATGGAAAGCAAAATCCCTGTTTGGGTGGTTTGGGTTTTTGCTTGTTTGGTTGTGTTTTGGGTTTGGGGTTTTTTTTGTGGTTTTTGGTTGGTGCTCTCCACTATTCCTTGTTCATCCTCTCTTGAGATCTTGGTTGATCATGGGGTTTAGCCAGAACTTCTATGGTCTCATCTGAAAGCACCTGGCATAGAACAAAATTTACTCTATTTGAGCTCTGTCTGATCTTTTGTTTAAAAAAAAAATTGAAGTAAATTAGGACGTCATAGCTTGCTGTGATATAAAACTGTATAATGTAAAGGATGTTGGAATATTTTAAGTGCTTAAAATCAGGTACTTTCAATTTTGACATTATTTTATCTAAAGAGCAATCATACTACAATAATTGATATGTATTTTGATTTTTTTGTTTGTTTGTTTTGCTTTAATTCTATGGTTTGATTTAATTCTTTTATGGTTCCTTTGCAGGGTAGGATTTGGTTAATAGATTTTAACCCATTTGGTGAAGTAACAGACTCCCTACTCTTTACATGGGAAGAACTCACCTCTGGGAAGAACTTGAAAGGAGACCAGAGTGAAGGGGAAGCAACAGAGCAGGTGAGGGAGGCTGGACAACATCCAACAGGATTTATGGCCTTTGTTTTTTCTTTCCTTTGCTGCTATAATCAAATTGTGATGCAAATTCCATTGAAGTAAATGGAGCTCCTTAACTTGTGAAATGTAAACTCTTTGTAAGTAGAATCTCCCTTAGTAGTTAATCTCAGCAAGTATCACCTGCTAGTTTTAGATGCCTGCAAGGGATTTTCTAGTTGAAGCAGTACAAGCCCATATTGCAGCTTTGACCCCATTGCAAAGAAGATGCCCTGAAACTTACTTTTACACAGTTTTGATGCACTCCTTTTATTTTTTCTTAAAATCTATTACTTTTCTATATAATCACTTAAATTTCTGCTTTGTTTCTGATGTCTGTCATGCAGTTTCCCACATCTCCAGCTCTGTGCTTGGGGGGAGACAAGCAGAAGCTTAAGTTCTGTGTCTTCCTCATCTTGAATACCCTCAGGGAAGCCTTGTTCTCTGGTTGAACTCACTGGACTTGCAGAGCAGGGCTTCTCCATCCCTCTTCCAAATAGCATTTCCTCTGTAAAAACAAGTAACTTCTCATTAATACAGAGAGGGAGGAATAGTCTTCATTTTTTGTATTCCAGCTTTTATTTTTTTCTCACTGCATCTTGAGACAGAGTCTTCACATCTCAATGAGTCCTTGGACAGCTGCATAGGAGATAGAAAGTGGTGTGTTAGTAGATCTTGGGAAACACTTGTTTTCTGAGGAGAGATGGCTTGTCAGTGTAGGCTTTCCTTTATTTCATAGCTGTTGAACTGCATTAGAGGGAACTGAAATGACAAGCTTCATTGAGCTGATCTTAACAGTTGAGCTTTTCTTTGGTTCTGTGGCCCTTTCCGTAACACATTGACAGGGAAACACCACTCCAGGCTGTTGTTCAGGCCTTTGTCTCTGTCTCACTGTGAGGCTGTTGCTGTATGAAAACCGATTCCATGAGCCCTCCTGCTAAAAGCTGTGTCTCCTTTGTTAAAACACACTCCCAATTCTTGAGCTGTCTGTGGGACACGTGAATTTCCATTTTGGGATTTCTTTTTCTCAGTGCCAAATGCTTTACACAGTTTTCTGTAGTGGAAGCCTGGATGAAAAGTAAAATAACTTGTCTTCATGTTTCAGCTTACATCCAGTCACAGAATCTGGCGTGAAGTTACTGATCTCTCTTTAAAATGAAGCTGTTTATTGCTGTACAGTTAGCAATTGCATGGCATGTCAATGTGTTGAACTGAAAATTATATCATTCCCCAAAACCTGTTGCTACAATTGAGCATTTAGAGATATTTTTGGCCCTTTTATAGGGGTATTTTTCCTTCAGTAAGTAAATTTGTTGGAAAGCTTCGATTATACTTGCAGTAAGGTTATAGTTGCAAATGTGTTTAAATGAAAAACTGTGAGACACGTTTAGGGATTCTATCTAAAGGATTTTTCTGTATCCAGATATGTATGTGGATACTATTGCACAAAGTTCCTTATAGCTCCATTATTACAGCACTGTCATAAGCATGAGTTTATTAAATACATTAATAACTGATACATTGTAGAAACTTTAAAGTGAGGTAATGAAAGCCATTATTTGACTGTTTAACATGTTTGACATTTTAAATTGTCCCTAAGTGGGCAGAAGTTTAATAAGAAAGCTACAATTTTTAGAAAACGCAAGTTTAGTTGAGTGAGTGCCAAATAAACTCATTGGCAACGTGACTCAGTCTCACGGAGGAGTTCCAGAAATATTTCTAGCTTTATTCATGTCCGCTGTTCTTGTCTTCTCCTGTGTCTTTTCCAAAGGATTATCCAGTGTTCCGTTGTACGAACAGCAAAGTCACCGTCCAGCCCAGTCCCTACCTGAGCTACCGCCTGCCCAAGGACTTTGTGGACCTTTCCACAGGAGAGGACGTTCACAAATTGATTGACTTTCTTAAACTGGTAAGAAGTAGCAGAAAAAAAATCTCTAACCTTCCACCTTTGTCAAATGGAAACACCAAAATCCCTGGATCTCTGCTTTTGTAACTAACAAAGAGTACATAATGACAGAAAAAGTGATGTATAAAGCCATCACACAATGTATTGTTGGGTTGTTTCAGAAGTGATGAAGAGCAAGCTTTCACACTACTCTCACTTCAGTTAATTAATTTTATTTTTATGGGAAACAATGTAGTTTGACAAATCTTACTGAAGGACTGAACGGTTTCCTTTCTTACTGAAATGTAAATATTAATGTAGTATGAATGCAAATGTGTTTTTGAATGCCTAGAGCTAATGCTTTTAAGAACTTCTTTAAAAGTTAGGAGACAAATATGTTAGGAAAAACCATTAAGAGTTGTTCTTTTTTCAATCCACTTTCTTTGTTCTCTTGATGCCCAGTGGCATGACAACATGACATCTTTGTAAGGTAGGGAAGGGAGGGCAGGTGTCCTCCATCTGGATCGCTGAGTCTTGCCACCAGCATTATGTTTTCTGGTTCTTGTATATTCCCTGAGTTAATGGACAAGGCAAATCTTGTTCTTTACTGGAAATAAAATCCTATTGTTTGGGATGAGAGAGAGGGTTGATATCACTCTGTTCCATTTGCTGGAAACATTATCTCTTACTGTTCAAAAAAATGGTTTAGAAATGCAGTCACTGTCTAATCCATTGTATCTGGAAACACTTGTGATTTATTAGAGCTCTTGATTCAGATAACTCTGTCCTAACATTATGAACTCTCCTGTTCTGTTGACAGAAAAGAAATCAGCAAGATGATGACTGAGGTACCCAGAAGCATTACATTGAATTACAAGCAAGAAGTGTGGCAAAAGCTGTATTTAGCATAACTATTAAACTATTGATTTAAAGAAAACCTGTTTTTTATAATCAATGAAAGAACTGAAGAGCGGTTCATCCTCTGTGTCTGTTGGTTTATACAAAAGTGTAGAAAAGCTTTTTCAGGGAAACACAAAAGGTCAGGGTGAGTTCTCAATGGATTCCAGGTGCAGACAAGCACTTGATGCCACTGAGCTATCCCTTTGGACTCCCCAGTGTAAATATGGCAACGTGTAATGCTTGTGCAGTTAAAACATGGAGCATTTCTCTGAATTTAGGCACAGTCTTGCTTAAAATGTAGTCACAAAGAAGAAGGAATGTACATTTTTATTTGTAGTAACCTTTTAAAAATTGTAAAGTGATTTTGTTTTGGGGGCACTTCTCATCCTTTATGTAAATAAAAAAAAAATTAAAAAATGGAGAAGGGATATTTTTCTTTGTTACAAGGGATAATATTTCATTTCAGAGAACAGCTATAGCTATAGGAGACTACTTAAGGTTTGAAAATTTTGTATATTGGGAATTTGAAATTCCGAATGCATTTCAAGTAAAGTAATATTTTCACAGTGACTAAAGGGATAAAATTCATTAAATTTCACCCAATTTCATTTATTTTCATAGTAAAGCTTTTTAAAACCTGTTTTTTTAACATGATTACCTGCTAGACATCATCTGTGACTTTAATGTATGTAGTTAAACATCAACCTATAATTTTATATGGAGACTCAGTCTTGTTTCTTTTGTGTCACATCTCTGAGTTTCTTAAGAAAGCAATTGCTCTTTCAGCTCTTGAAATTCTGTATTCATCTGGTGCTTCATGTTTTTTGTATAAAGGGAAGCTTGGCTAAATTTGGGGAAACAGAAGCTCTTGTTACCAATTGCTGTTGTTTGGGAGGTGGGGGAGGACAATTTTAGGTGAATCACCAGCTGACTTCTGGATATAGGTGTTTGCATGGCATCAGTAATTTTTTAACAGTGTGCAGAGTTCCCATTGAAACAAAAGGACTTTTGAAGGTTCATAACCCTTGGAAATTGGTTCCTATTTCAGACCAGTTATGTGATACTCTGTGTGTGTGTGAATATAAAGCTGTTCGTGTTTCTTTGCTTTTGCTGTCGGATTGGAATGGTGCTTGGTTACAATCTGTTCTTAGATGTTAAATCTGAGCTAAGATGTTAAATTATTACTTACTGTCTTTATTTAGCTTCACTTTTGAATGAGAACTTACTCGAGTTAAAGATTATGCAGATTAAGAAACCCATTCTGTGACACGCATTGATGAAACATCACAGATTAAAGCTCCTAGAGTCAGTAGAGATCTGCCCTGCCTTTGAAGCATTGGACCTGCTTCTCAGTAGTTTTTTGTATACAAATTAGATCATCATTAACTCAGGGCTGGGCTATACCTGATCCTGCCATACTGCAAGACTTTGGATGAGTGTTTCTCACCCTCGTCAGAGGGATAATTTGAGATTAATATTTTTAAATTGGGTAGGAACTTCAAGGTGTAAAAATCAACAAACCTTTCCTTTTCTTTTGAACTTTCTAGCCGTAACTTTAAACTGTTGTGATGATCTAACCACACTTCCTTTACACAGATGATTCCCTGGAACTTCCAACAGATTCATAAATGCTTCTGAACTAGAGGTTATTGTCTTTGAAAACACAAAGTCTTGGTTTAAAGCTAGAAGATAGTTTCCCACCTCTTCCATGTGGGCTCCACAAATTAATTTACCATTTTCTCAGCTTTCTTTGCTGGATATTCACCAGAACATATTCAGTGATGGGATCAGCTTGGTGCGACCCAATGCTCTCTGGAGTGTCCCCGTAGGGTGGGTAGGCTGGAATTTTTCTCCTCTGTGAAATGCTGACAGATGCCCAGTCTGAATTCATGGGCTGTCAGCCAAGCTATGTAACACTGATAATGAACTGTATTTTGGAGTTGCAGGAATTTGTCCTCTTCCCCTGGGCTTAGACTTAGTGAAGAATCATAAAAGGTAGCAGAGCAAAAATACTGGTCCCATGTTCACGAACTGGTACAGAAACAGTCTTCAGTATAAAAAGTGTGATCTATATAATCAGATTCCCCAAAATATCATATACTTGCAGTTTAAATACTTTAGATGTACTTTGCTTTATCCCCGACTTCGGGTAACCAGATAGTGAATTTTATTTGTCTGTTAAATTAAGATTCCTCTTCTAAAAGAATTTTTACTCCATATGTCCTTTTGACCTGCAAGGATATTTAACAAACATTCCTTTTGGGGAGCTGAGGGAGCTGATGTCGATAGATTAAAAATGCTTCAGATCATTTTTACGCTGAATAGTATATGACACTTTTAATTCTATTTCATCATAAAAGCAGTTTCTGCCTCTAGCCATCATATACAGAAATTTGAAAATACAAAATTCCAATTGTTAAGATCCTTGTTCAGGGATTCAGTTATATCATCACCATTTGATGAGTAAGGGCCAACTATATACTATATATTCTTAATTACATGCTTAAAACACAGTGTAAAGATGCTTGCAGTCTCATCTCGATGACAAACAGAAGTTTTAGAGGGAGGTAACGTAGTCATTTTATACAGATCCTATGCCTGCCAAACACGGCAGAAGTCTGGCTGTGTCTGATGGCTCCAGCAGTGAGATTCAGTTCTTGGGCTGCAGCTCTGCCAGGAGTGCCAAGGAAAAGTCCTCATTGTTTCACAGCCAATACTTGTGATATTTAATCTCCCAGATGGATAGTGGGCATCAGGATTTCTGTAACCCCATAAGTAGCAGTTATTAACATGTCCTGCCTCAGTTCAGGATTTGGAATAACACTCCTGTCCTTCTGGGCTTCAGACTGTCCATTATATTTGTTCCCTTTTGTCTCTTCTTTCTCCAGTGTTGTCCATGTCTTTCCTCATCCCCCAGCCTCTTATTTGGATATATGTTAAGACTGGAATTGGCAGCAGCACCATGGATAATACTAATTTGAATTTTAAAACCTGTCTCTATCTACTTTTCTCTCGCTCTTTACAAGGCATGCTTTTGAGTGGTGCTCTATAATATCTGAAAAACCCCCCAAACACTAGAAGTAGGGGAGTAATAGTCAGCCCTGAGTCTCAGTAAAATTGACAGCACTTGTTGGATTCTGGTCACAGCACACGGCTTGTAAAAATCCACATAACTGCATCTGACACCCTTAGCTAGAAATCTCATGTATCTCATTGTTAGGTACTCACCTGTTGCTCATGTCCAGGCTGCAGAAAAAAGGTACCCTGGAGATGCAGTTCAGGTGCTCGATTAAGCAACAGAGACCATTAGACATTCCTGGTTTCAGGCTTTCAGGTGAGCATTGCCAGATGAAAGGACCCCAAACAGATCAGTGGCAGTGTGGAGATGGGTAATAGCATGGCACAAAGCTGTGTAAAAATCCTTCTGTACCTTTGTGCATGGCTGCGTTCGGCTTTCACAAACTGTCCCAAATTTAAGGTGTCAAATAGCCAGAGAGGAGCACAGGGTGTTTGTCAGTGAGCATAAATAGGTAAATCAGCTTCGCAACTGATGATTGATTTCAATCTTAGAGGCCAAAAGTATCAATTCTGGTTGTGCTTGGACACATGTTACATTCTGAACATCAGTTCAAGAAGTAATATTGAACTAAAATACATACTTTTGGCCGAGAGAAGATGGACTTAAAAGTGTAATTCAGAAACAGACCACAGTGCTTTTGATTCATGAAGGATACTTGGTAACACTGATGTTTAGAGGCTTAATAAATCTACCTTAGCAAAAGCTTGTCTGGATGTTGAATTAAGTGTTTTCTATTTGAATTTGATGACCTCTGTAAAGAGAAAGTTTCCAACTTGTGGTCATCCTGAAACAATATAGAGCTAAAATAAGACTTGTTGCCATAACTGGTGTGTTTTGTGCAGACTTGAAGCTTTCTCAAAGATACAGAACCCTTAAGCAGTTATATGTGATTACAGGTTTTTATTGTAATAATGACATTGGCACTGCAGTAAGTCTGATTTGGGGTTTTTTGGTTCTTTCTTTTGGAGGGGGCATGTTGGGGGAGGAAGGTGTGCTGCTAAATTTCTCTGTGTGAACCATTGCAGCAATACTTAGGTACCAATAGTGTGTTGATTGCTCTAAGGTCCTCATAAGAGTTGGCCAGGCTTTTTCCAAGGATGTGTTTGGCAGCTTGTAGGGAAAGGTTGGTTGGCTGGCTGGTCATGTTGACTGCTCAGAACCTTTCTTCAGGGAAGCGTGCTAGTTACAGCTGAACTTCCAAGGGAGATTTGTGGCTCCTAAACAACTTTACTGTCCAAAAGAAAGGGAATCATCAATATTTGTTATTTCTAGTCTTTAGGGCTCAAATCCAGCCTGGTGGAGGGGCTTGAAATTTTGGGTTCTGTTCTGGCTTCTGCTTTGAAACTGTGTCCTGACAGACTGTAGCACTTCATTGACATAAATGAATTATTCATGGCAGCTGGGACTGTAAGATCCAGGAGAGAGAATGAACAACATGTGAAGCTAAAACGTCTGTACACCAATATGGGGAATACACAGGAGGAACTCAGTGTATGTGTCAGAAATGATTGATGTGCATTGCAGTGACTTTGAGAGATAAACAGCAGCACGGGACCACAGACCTGTTGCTCAGGAAAGGCTGGAGGCACTATGCTGAACACCAGCAGTGTTTTTCCAAAGCTTGGGAATCACAGAATGGTTTGGGTTGGAAAGGACTGCTAAAAGTCATCTAGTCTTCAAACACTTCCAGGAATGGAACCACAACTTCTCTGGGCCCTCTGTTCCTGTGTCTAACCAACTTCCTACTGAAAAATTTCTTTCTTAATGTCAGTCTAAACGGACCCTCTTTCAGTTTAAAGATGTTGCCCTTTGTCCTGTCACTACAGGCCCTGGTAGAAGTCTCTATGTTTCCTATAAGCCCCTTTTAAGTGCTGAAAGGTCCACCCAGAGCTTTCCTCAGCTTTCCCCACCTCCCTCAGCCTTTCCTCATAGGAGAGGTGTTCCAACCCTTGGAACATTTTTGTGGCCTTCCTCTGGACTTGCTCCAACAGGTCCTTATCTTTCCTGTACTGGGCACCCCAGAGCTGGATGCAGCACTGCAGGCAGGGTCTCACCAGAGCAGAACAGAGGGATAGAACCTCCTCTCTTGATCTGCTGCCCAGGGTGCTGGGTATGCAGCCGAGGACATGTTTGGCTTCCCAGGCTGCCAGTGTACATGGCTGGCTTGTGCTCAATTTTCATCCACCAGTATTTCCAAACAATGACTGAGAATCTGTTGTGAAAGTGCGTAACATGGGAAGACTTGAAAAGACAGAGAGTTAATAGAATTTTTTCCAGAGGATAGTTTGTATTTCAGAAAGTACAGGGTGTTATTCTAGAGCTGGATGTTCTGGGTTACCGTCAGGCTTATCTGAAGTGGTTAAAACTTTTAAAGTCAGAAGTAATTCAGCTGAAAGTGGCAGTGGAGTTGGCATTTGATGCTCTGGAGAAAGCAGGGAGATGAGAGAAGCAGAGTAAGGACCTCAAAAGGCAGTTTTGGTTAGTGTGGGTGTCAATGCCTGGATCCATTTGGGAGAGGATGGGTGTGATAACTGAAGAGAGGTGCTTTTTCAATGGACCATCAGCAATGTCCTAATGAGAAGGGAAAATGGCACAGCAAGGGCTTGTAAGGATCAATCAAAATGAAAACTGCAGAAATCTGAAGGAAAGGCACATGATTAAGTGTGAAAAATGAGTGGATGGAGAAAAAAGGATGGATGATTCAGAGAAAACTGATGCTGTGAATGTTTTCTTCACCTCACTGTATTCTTTTTCCCTTTCTTCGAGGAAAAGAAGAAATGAAGTAAATTAACACAATTTAGCAGAAAAATCGCACTTGGAATAGCTATTGGTATGAAGCCAGAGAGGGCATTGTGACACCACTATACATTTTATTTCAGGGTCTGTATTTTCCCACAGCTTAGTTAATGGCTGGAGTGAAATAAGTAGCCTGTATAAAAATCCATGGTTGGCAGTGACTTGAGAATACACTCAGGCACTTTGGAGGTTTGTATCAGAATCTGAAATGGCCATAATACACAGGAAAAATGGCCTGAAATAACGAGAAGAAATTTGATAAAGGCGAGTGCAAAGAGCTGTAGTTAGGAGGAGAAATCAGACATTCGAGTATAAATGGGCGAGAGCTGGCAGAGCAGCAGTGCAGTGGGAGTGGATAAGTTACAGTAGAGACCATTAAATGCAAGGCGATAATAAGCTGCTGGGGGAGGATAAAGGCAGGTGTCATTCTGGGCTAGCAGGAGAGAGGAACGGAAAAAATGAGAGATTATTTTGTTTGATGAGAGGATGGTGTAGTGAGATGTGTCGCTTTAGGCACAGTGTTGCAAGAAATTCATTGGTCATTGGAGAGCGGCCAAAGATTGAATAAAGAATCACAGAATAATTCAAGTTAGAAGGGATCCATAAGGGTCATTGAGTAGGCTCCCTGCTCCTCACAGGACTACCTGAAACTAAACTGTGTGACTGAGAGCATTGTGCAGACCCTCCTTGAATGCTGTCAGGCTTGGTGCTGTGACCACATCCCCAGGGATCCTCTTCCTGTGCCTCACCACCCACTCAGAGAAGAACAATTTCCCAGAGTTCAGACTGGATAGCATCCCCAGTGTAGCTTCTTTTGATTGCCATATGTCCTTTTGCTGGTAGCCAGAGAGGGGAGACCAGCACCTCCACCTTCCCCGTTGAGGGAGGTGCAGACTGTGGTGGGGGTGTCTCCTCAGTCTCCTCCAAGCTGAACAAACCAAGTGACCTCAGCTGCTCCTCGTAAGTCTTGCCCTTGACACCTTTCATCATCTTGCTCACCTGCCTCTGGACATATTTGAATAGTTTGATATCCTTCTCACATTGTGGTGCCCAAAACTGCCCCCAGGACTTGAGGTGAGCCCCCCAGTGCAGAGCAGAGCGGGACAATCCCCTCCCTTATCTGTCTGGTGATGCTGTGCCTGATGCATCCCAGGAACATTTGGCCCTCCCAGCTGTCAGAACACACTGTTGACTCCTATTTCACTTTCTATAACTATGTAGATTCATAAGATCCCCTGGGCCTTCTCTTCTGTACATGAATCACTCCTAGTTCTCTCTGCCTTTTCTTATAGGAGAGATGTTCCAGTGCCAAACATTTCTCCAAGGAGCGCGCCAGAGATGGAGGACAACTGTGAACTCAAATTGCTTAGAAAAAACTACTGTAACCATGAAACATGTTTTTCTAACTGCACTGCATGTCAGTAATCCCAGAAGGAACAACTTGCCTATGAAACCATATTTGAAGGCCCATGGAGGGTAGAAGGGGCAGACCCGCCTTCTCTGGCTGCGTTTTCCAAGTTCTTGCCTGCTGCTTCTGTGACAGCAAGATGCCCCTTGAGTCCTGGTTTTGGGGTCAGGAATGCACTAAGAGCTGCCTTCAGTCCCTGCTGTTCCACAAATTCGTGTTTCTTCCCATCCAGAACTGCTTAGGCACTTGCATGGACCTCTTGGCTAATCATTGCCTGCTGCTCCTTCTGCACACACCTGCCACTTGTACCCTGGGTCGAGGGTCAGGAAGGAGTTTTTTCCCTATGAGTTTTTTGCTCATGGGATTAGTTCATTGTTATCACAAGAAAATGTGATTCGTTACAAAAGGCAAAATCTTACTTCTTCAATATGGGAAAAAGGGCTGAGCTCCATGTTGTTTTTAACAGAAATCAGCCAATACACAGCAAAGATGAGCAACAAGAGCCCTCAGAGGAGAAAATAATCCCAGCCTTAAGGCAAGCTAAAAGGAGAGTCTGGGGAATCTGCAGGAATAATGTTGATTATCCTCAATCTTCCTTGAGACCTTTCCTCACCCTATTCCCTCACTTTCCATAAAGTGTGAAAACTTCTTCCCTATCCAGTGAGACAACCCTCCCCAAACTTCAGATCTCACCTGGGGATGCCACATGTCCTTTCAAAGTGGTATCCATGCTTGATTTCACTGATTCCAGGGGGAAGCCCTCGGTGCTTTCTTATCTCTTTTTGAGATGTGGTGGTTCAGTCCTTCTCAGTGCACAGGGCTGAAGAGGAAAGGAAATTCAGCTCCAGCACTGGGTTTGGATTTGGGTTTTCTCCCTTTTCCAGGAGGCGACGATCCACAGCAAGAAGTCAGCCAGAGTCCAGGAATAGCAGTTTGTTTCTCACAGAAATCATTTGATTGGCATCACTGAGCTGCAAAAAGACCCGGTGGGTTTGGTGACAGATTCTGATCGCCTGGAGACAGGTTTTTCTCTCTCGTCTCACAGCAAGGGGAAGAAAGCTGATCTGGTATCCTTTGTACTTTGCCTACACCTGGGAAAGGGAGAGGGAATCTTTTGAAAAGGAGATGCAGAATGGGATCATGCATGTAAAAGGGAGGGAAGTGTTGTGCTGAAAGGCCTCTGTCTCAAGGTCTTTGTCCTTTGGGATTTGGTGTTCTTTGGAGTGTGAATACTCCCAGAAGGGAGGGGGGTAGGGGGGGAAGTATGATGGAATCATACATCATGGATCTCCATTTTTAACTTAATTTGATCAAGACCTTTCTTAACATTTTAAATGTCGTGAAAACAGGCAGCTAGATGGAGAGATAGGCAAAAGTGAGATGCTCTGAAAGCCCCTTCCTGAAGGAAAGGCTGCAGTAGTAGTTTCTGTAGCAGTTGGTAATGAATCCATGAGCCATATGTGTTGCAAATGCCCTGAGGGCAGGAACACCTTCAGCACAGATTTCTTTTATGAGTCACTATAGAAATAAAACCCCAAAGCCAAGTCTGCACAAGCCCTGCCTACATTCTGCTACCTTGCAGGTAAACTGCAAATGAGTTTGAGTCGGAAACATTAAACTATCAAAAAACTTCGACACTGGACACTTTTAACTTGCTTTGGATGACCCTTTTCCATGGAGAAGACTTGGAAATAAGTGCTAATGAATGCTAATTGCTGCTTTTTCATCAGTCAGGCCTGTATAGCCCTAAGCAGTGATTGAAGATGGCTCCTTCCAGTGCCTGTGATTTATTTACAGCTAAGCCATTAGGGAAGCACCATGGATTTCTAAATAACATATGTGACATCTTAAACACCTTGGCAATCAGCAAAAGAACTGTTTTGTTTTTTTTTTAACATCTCGTTCCCAGATCATACTCAGCATTTCTCCTGGTATTCTAGGAAAAAGGGTTTTTCATAAGCCTTTCATAGGATTTTTTCATAAATCCATGAACATCTGAGACCCTCTCTGCACACGGCCTCTGTCATGTGCATTCAAGGAGAAAATTGGAGCACTGCCCAAGGATGGAGTCTGCTCCACACCAAGGTCTCAAGGTGGAGAACAGAAACTGGTATGTAATATTTGGGCATCTGGTTCCCATTTTTCTTATTCAGCATGGGATTCTTCTGGGTATGGAAACAGTTGCCGCACTTGATGGTAATTTCCTAAGTAAAATACTATCTGCTTCTCTTTAATATGGACATATAATCTTCAATTATGTTGTTTTAATACATATAGCAAAGATATTTCTCCTTAATTATTACTTTGAGCACACGGCTGCAGATGCTGTTCACTGATTTTTTTATTTTTTCAGTAGGAAATCTGCATTAGTCCTAAATATTGAAGTGCTTTTCGTGATTGAGGGTGCTAATAAGTTATTCAGCCTACAGCTTTCATGTGTCAGGAGATCAGGACTGTATTGACTTCATGGTTGCAAAGCCCTCTTTAAATTTAATATAGGGGGAAACCAGGACTCAACCCTGAAATAAATGAACCAGAGTTGTTGCAGACACCTGCAACTGCCACGTGTAACCATCAGCATGGTATCTGGCATTTATAGCTGGAGAAGCAGGTTTCTGTTTGGAATGGCATTAACCAGCTACTGGGAACCTCTCAAGCCTGGGAACAGTGTTGTATGCTGCTGCTGCTGCTGCTGAGGCATTTTCCTCTGAGGCTTCTTCAGCAAGGACTTCCACCAGCCAAAAGTCCTCCCTGGGCAGGAGGTTCTCCCTCTTGCTTTGTGCTCACTGCAGGGGCTTCCCTCAGCAACAGAAGCCTCCTCAAGTGGTTTTCTCCCATCCATCTTGAGGCTGGAAGGAGAGTGGGGAAAGGGAGGAGGCACAGTGGCAGGATGAGTGTGTAACACAGAGACTCAGGCTGAAAGAGGCTGCTGTAAAATATGGGAAAATAGTGGCTTTCAGCCCTTCTCAATCACAGAGGCTCTTCCAGCACAAGTGCAGAAGTTCAGATGAGAAATTGGTGCTACTTGCCTTGGTCACCCCTTATAGGCACCTAATCCATGACCTCCAGGGACTCTGTGGTGACAGGCTGAAAACCACAGCTAAAATTAGGGGAAAGGAGGTCTTCCCTAGTAGGATATTCCTTTGTAGCTTGCCTTTATCTCCTGTGGTATCCCTTTATGGGAGTCAGGACTTGCAGCACGCACCTTGCACCAAGAGCACCCCAAACCCTGCAGGGAGAGGATCTTCATGGGTAAGAACTGCAGAATTGAGTATCCCTGCAGAAAAAGGACGAGAAGGAGACAAAATGGAGGCTGAAATAAAGCAACACAGCAAATTGTTCTGCAAACAGTAGGAAAACAAAGTCTGGTATCCAAACTTTACATCCTCTGTATCTACACACAGTCCCTTGCATTAAGCTCGTCCTCAGACTTCTCTCTGTGTTCCTCAGCCACAAGGTTGGGCAAGACACAACCTCCTGGGGATAATTTTGAGCTGTGCCTGGGCTCTCCAGCTCATGGGTTCTCTGGTCAGCCAGAAGGACAAACAGAACAGATACCTGCTGCCCTTACACTGCTGCTTATTAGGGGAGGCACTGATTTCATACTCTCCTTTTCCTCTACCCAACCCTTGTTTTTCACAAAATCTGCAGCTGTTTCATATATTTGATTTTTAGCTGTCAAAATTGATAGAAATGGGCCACCAGACCACTTGTGGGCACAGGCAGAGACAGATCAGTCACAAAAGCCCTTAAGGCTAAAATGTGGGGTGTGTTTTGCATCCCAACATCTGGACACATCTTTCTCCCATCCCTGTCTCCCACTGGAGTTGCATCCATCATTCTGCCCCCAGTCCTGTGTGCACAGAGCCCTTGCTCAGCCCATAACATTTCACAATGTTTTCCATGAGCCTTCAACACTTTGTTAAACAGGATAATCCTGGCTGCATGCTTCCTACAAATGCTTCCATTCATAGATCCAGCACTTGCTTCTCCTAATTAAAGGCAATTCCCCTAGTTTGGATATGTTTTGCCATCAATAAAGTGAATGACATCTTTAAATTAAGTAAGAAACCCAAAATACTATTAAGATGAGATAATAACACACCTGCTATCTTCAGAAAATTGGGTTTCCACTCTAATTAAAGTACAATTTATGGCATTTAGATGCTAGCCTATACATTTTTCTTCCATTTGATGATTTTTCTTACAATAGCATACAGGGTGTTGTGGTGGTGGTGTTGTTTTGTTTTTTTTTGGTTTTTTTTTTTTTTTGTTTGTGGTTTTTTTGTTTGTTTGGTTTAGTTTTTTTTCCATAAGACCATCTTTTGGCAAAACTAAATATAATGAATTTGGGGCAAATTAGGACAACTATTTATGATTTCAGTAACTAAAGGCTGAATTTTGTCTAATGTCACATTTCAGTAGACTCTATTAGTTTGAAATTCAGATAATGTTTGTTAGGATTGAGAGACATTGTAGAGGAGAAAGAAAAAATAAGGGCCAGAGAGTTACTAGAATGGAATATAGGGGTAAAAAGGAAGAGTGGAACTGGAGAGAGATGGTTGTCTTGATCCAAGCAATATTTGTGTGTAGTTTGACCACTCGCAGGATTTCAGTTGAAATGGATCCTGTCGTAGACAATGACACCATGCAGTTTGCAGTGATGAGTTTCTAATTTCTAAGCTGAGCTTTTCCAACAGTGAGATTTCTTGCAAGTTGGACACAAACCTAATTATTCCAGGTTTGGTACTCTGACATTAAAAAATTTAAAAGGAAGCATAAAATATGCCTTATTGCCTATATTCTTGCAGTTATGTATCTCTAGGGTAGTGTAAAGAGGCTCTTTGTTCCAGCTTGCGTGTTTTAGCTGTGCCTGGGGTGTGTGGGAGGAGATGGTTCATGAGTGTGTGCATGACTTCGTGCACAGTTATGCAAGAGCTTGTTTCATAAATAAAGGAATCCCGGGAAACACAGAGAGAACAGAGCCCACCTACCTTGGAGAACCAAAACCCGCTGCAGAAACCTCACACCTTCTCCAAGATTCATTTCCAAGGGAGAATGAGGAGAATAGAGCAGATTTACACAATACCATGCTACGTGATGTAAATGAATGTTGCAATAATCCAATTTTTTTCTACAGCTGGAGGGGCTGTCCACGAGATGGCATCATCCACTCTAAAGACACTGGGAACTGACCTGTCCTTGAGGTCGAGGGAGAACCTGCTACAAAGGTGATTCCTGGTGCAGTGATATATAAACCAAAAAACAAGAAAAAAAAGGCAAGAAAAGCAAGAAAGCAACGTATATTTTTGGTCCAAAGTGATTGATTTGGCCTTCTGTGCATGATCAGGCATATTAGGTGTGTGTGGAGCCAAATTCTGCTCTGGACAGTGATGGGAGAGGAAACAGAGGGAGCCAGAAATCCCGATGCTCAGATTACAGTAATGAAGGCCAACTAAGCAATAGCTACATCCCAAATGTTGGTACTGTGCTGGAGGAGGCTGCCAAAGCAAATTTGCTCAGGGAGTGTGTCTTGGGCCTCTTCTTGCAGCCCTCAAAAGCAGTGCCAGAGCTTCTGGCTTGGATCAGCCAGGGGCTGCCACAGGGACAGGGGTTTTGGGAGGACATCAATGTCTGGGTCCAAGTTGGCTCCGTAGTGGGATGACTCCAGCATCTTGGATACCTCACACAGGTTTGTCACTCCCACAGAGCCGGGTGGTGGCTGAGCCCCTCAGTCTGGGCTGTGGCAGGATGGCTGCTCACCTCAGAGCAAGGCCAGCCACGCCATTCTGGAGTAAAGCCTCACCTCAGAGCAAGGCCAGCCATGCCATTCTGGAGTAAAGCCTCGCCCTTGGCACCGCTGCTTCTCTGTGCCTTTCCTGCAGCATCGAGCCTGGTTGAAAGGTCTCTGGTGTATCAGACCAGCTTTTCACCTCTACCATTCCTGTCGCAGCTCCTGGACCATGTTTGGGAACCAATAACTTAACAATTTAATATTAGCCAGTAACTTAACAATTCCCAAAAGCTAACTGGGAGAAGCAGATACCCCCCTTTTGGCTGTTTCTAGGTCTGAAAACAAGTTCTTACAATTTCATCTTCGGCTTTTTCATGCTCCAAGGCCTTGCACCTCTGTGCCCTCCATCCTCCCTTCCCGCTTTCCCTCATTTCATTCCACAGAATCACTTCCTTCCTACAAATGTGAGCTTTATTAAATTGCATTCACAGCTCATTAGGGCCTGCCAATTCATCTAAGGGAGTACAAAAGCCAATATTTCTTGTGAAAAACCATTAAAGCTGGAATGGTGAAGAAAAAAGACACCCACAGACCTGCTCACAAGCTTTGTGCAGGGCTGCAGCACAGAAATCTGTCTGAATAGAAAAGACTCCTTCATTTGGCACATCTTTGCACCAGCAAATGAGTAGGGCTGGATCCGGTAGGGCTGGTGGCACACCCCCACCTTGGGGAGAAATCAGCTCTCACAGCAGAAAGGCCCCATGAGCAGGCTGTGAAAATGGAGATTTCGGGTTTAGTACACAAACATCCTCTCAGCTTTTACAGCAGTATGAAACCTTTCGGTTGCATGTATTTTTTCTGTCTTTGTGATATAAATTAATATAAACATAATGATGTTGTGCCATTGCACCAGCTGTACTGCTTTTCTCTCAAAATAAGGACTAAATCATTAAACCAGCCACAGGTTTTAGATTCCCAGAATCCAATGATTTTTTAAATAAATGCTCTTGGTTGTGTTATTTCTAATAGAGCAGCTATTCTGCTTCACTCCTGTTGGAGTCTGCATCAGGTACAGCCCTTGAGCTACAAAAGCATCATCATTCCTTAGATATGTTCTAAAACATCAGGAAAACTTGATGGGATCTATAAAGAAATATTGTTCCTTGGTGGGCAAAACCCCAGCACAGTTTCCTGGGGCTGTAGGCATGATAATTCCAGAGTTCTGGGTATATGGTAGCAGCAGAAAGACTTTTCAGTGCATGGGGCAACACTCGCAGCCCTGCCTCTGTTGTGAGGCAGATCTGGGGGATGTCATTTTATTGTCTCTGCTGTGAGAGCTGGGCACTCAGGATAAAGGCCAAAAAAAAGTTTTTGGACTTCTCAGTCAAGAGTGTAGGAAACGAGTCATTAATTCACATTTTCAGTTGTGGCGAGAAAGAGGAAAACCAATGTTTTCTTATGGTTAGAAGAATATATGGTTATTTTATGCATTAGGAAAGAGCTGCCAACGGGGCTTTAGACTTCCTCCCCGAACAAATATAGTTGTCCTTCAAATACAAAAGTGGAAACAAATGTGCTTCTTAGCACATACCTTCTCTCCTTCAAAAAACCCCTAAAGAACCATGTTCTCTGCTGATCAGCACAGCTCCAAAGTTATATCCTCTGAGATGCTGATCGCAGCCTTACAGGCAGAAGTGATTCCAAGAGTAGCATTGTGGCTCTTTTAACATCAGCTGAAGGCCAGTGGGGGATGGGGAAGGTGCAGGAAATGATTTGTGGAAGCAGCTCATATTTATCTCAGTGCCACCTGGGGCAGCTCTCCATGCAAACCAGGGCTTTTGCATAAAAAAATAAACCTTAGGTCCTCCTGCTGATCTACCAAGCACTCAGAATCAACCGAAGCCAACCCTGTGCTGCATTCAAACAACTTGCTCAGGATCCATCCTTCCCCAGCCCCGTGACAGAACTCTGCCCCAAGCACCTGGCTGGTTCTGGCATCATCTCCTGCATGGATGCTGGTGCCTGGCTGGTCGTGTTTGGTGCCAAGGCATGGTCAGGGGTATGTTGGGACCATAGTACTTGGCTCATGCTTTCAATTTATCTATGTAAAGTTGGAAAACAAGAATAAATATAATTTTATTTTTTATGTGCAATGCCACCTGCCTTGTAGAAAAAAAGGCCTTGGTCCCTGAATTTCCTCCTCCTATTATGTGATGATCAAAATGGTGATGTTTTTACCCCAAGGCATTTCCAGGGGACAACATGAGTGTGCAGCCAGTTCATGTAAAGAAATCCTGGTTGGAGGGGCCTGCTTCATCTCAACTGCAAAATTAGGATGATGTTGTAGCTTTTGAAGCAAAGGAGGCCTGGAGGCAGAATTTTGAGGAAACTGCTGAATGAGGAATGTTTTTGGGAGCATCGCTCCTGCAGGGAGGGCAGGGTGAAGTAAAGCAAGTCCTTGATTTCTCAGTTCAGCACGGGGCACATCAGAATCAGAAACAGGCTGAGTGAGAGGCTTTTGCTGTGGTTAATGTTGGTTTAGCATCAATAAGTAGCAGGGTGGCAGAGCGTCCCTAGCAAGGCCCCACTGTCGAGCCATTAAGTAGCAAAGATGCTTCTTTGGCCATAAATTAATTTTACCAAGGCTGGAAATAGCCCAACCAAAGAAACTTACAATGATGAATAAGTGCATTGCTAGAAAAGGGGGAAAATTGGTAGAAAAGTGTTTATCTTAAAGCCCCTAAATACAGAGTCCTTTCTGCTCCTAACATGCTGAGCAGCAGGACTGGGAAGGTGTGAAAGCCCTTCGAGTGCCCACATAGCCACACTTCACCAGGACTGAGCAGCCAAAGATGGAAGAAATTCTGGATTCTGACCTAAGAATTGTATTTTCTTATTAAATTTTAATTGCCTTTCCCAAAATGTCCCATGTTCCTGCACAGTAGGTAAAAGGTAGTACCAGTTATGGGTATCTCTATAATTTCTCTTTATTTCCTTGCACTTCTACAATTCCCACCATGCCAAACTGGGAATAGCTGTATTTCAAATTCTCCACTGGAATTTTACCAGGATTGTGCTGAGTTGGCTTCAAACTGACGTTGGAAAGGGGATGATGATGGTGATGTTCTGCCTTCAGACCTATTGGTCACTGCTTGGCATTTGGAATGCCGAAGTCAGGAACCATCAGGCACAGCTGGATAAAATCAGGATATGAAGTTGCCTGGTATTAAACTGTCTCAGCCACCAGTTTCCACCATATATACCGTATATGCCATATATCCCATAAGGAAAAGCAGTCCCAAACTGATACCCACAAGATCTACCCCTGCACCAGCAGTTCATGCACCTGCTACCCCCAAATCACAGCCACCTCTTGGGTTTTTTTAATAAAAATTGTTTCCTAGCAGGAAAATATTCCCACTGTTCATACACAAACATGCCCATGTGGCTATCAGCTTGGCTCTTCCGTATTAATCCAGACTTCCCTTAAGCGAGAAGGCAAGGAGAACTTGTTTTTCTTATGACAGCATAGAGGCAGATGAGGGAGGAATATTGAGTAAGGAAAAGACAGGAAAGAAGTGAAAACAGCCCTTTTTTCCTCTGGTATATGGTATATACTCTGAAGGCAACCATTCTCTGGCAAACAGGAACCTTTTTTGTGTCTGGGAGGTGATTTTTAAGGAGAACAAGGCACTGTGTGTATTAGTGCAGGGAGTCCTGGAAGAAGAAGCGGCACAGAGCTGGGGGATGGGAAGCAGTGGCAGGGCAGATGGGGCTGTTGTGCTGGGAGGTAACAGGAAAAATAAATGAGCCTGTGGTGGTTCAAACACATCACAGATGTGGCTATTCCAGGCTTGCTGGTGCAGAGTTCCTGGAACAGAACTGTTTGTCTGAACAGCCATTCTGTGTGCTCAGCCCCTGACAAACACAGAGTCACCCAGGCTACAAGAAGACCCATGTCACCGTGCTATAATAAGACGTGGCATCAGCAAGCTGCATCCCTCTCCAGGAGAATGGCAGACATTTCTGGAACAGCCCTTTTCACTAACTAAAGGAGCTCTTGTTGAAAAATAACCTCACCTGCTGTAAACTTCGTTTTCCCCATTTGATGCATAAATTAAGAGTCGAATAAGCTGGGTCAAACACATTCTGATGCTAATAACCAAGGCTTTTAGTCTGAACTTTTCAGTCTTCCAGGCCTTCATCTACAGCATGATTCCTCACTTCCACTCTGACAGGGAGCAATGGTCTTATCTGCACAGCAGGTACACCCAAAACTAAGGCTGAACATGAACAGTGCATGCACAATCTCCAAGAAGTCTGAAATCTGAATCTTTCCAGACAGTCCCTGCAATGCTTGGTGATGCTTGCCTGTTTTCCCAAGTTAGCAGAAGGGTGGAAGCAGCTGTACAAGGGGAGGATGAGCTCACCCTATTTTCAAGGCTCTTCTCACACTGGGGAAGTCATCTGCCCATAGATCCGAGATTGTCTGTGTTCAGGTATCTCTGTCAGATACACACCCTTCTGTCACCTCCTTAGCATTTGACCCTGGCCCAGCATTCTTAGTTAAGGCTAATTAAGACTGTGAGGACCAGTTGTACAACACTCCTCTGATGCACACAATCCAGCTGGATAAGGCAGGATAAAGTTTCCAAGGGTCTGCAGTCTGGGTCGTCATTAGTCTTGAAATAAACAGGCTTTGAGCGTGACAGCTTACATGGGAGATACACTAGTGGACACTATCACTTTTCTCTATGATTTTTTAAAACATAGAAGTAGCTGTCGACTGGATTGTTGACATCCAAAACTCAACCTGCTCATTGACTTCTGAGG
The DNA here is from genome assembly GCA_013397935.1 of Dasyornis broadbenti. Taxonomy (NCBI): domain Eukaryota; kingdom Metazoa; phylum Chordata; class Aves; order Passeriformes; family Dasyornithidae; genus Dasyornis; species Dasyornis broadbenti. Next base: position 1,209,963 of record VZRN01005169.1, on the reverse strand, counting down.
ATGCAAATGACTCAAGCCAAACTATGGCTGCAAATGACACCAAAGCTAAGGGGCCCTGATATTTTAGGAAGTTGGACAGGTGATATTCACGCTTCAGTTCTCCTAGAGAAGATCCACCAAGGTCCATTTTGTAAGGGAAACTTTTGCTAAAGTATTTGAAGTCTTACCATGAAGGTGTAACCAGGGCAGAACTTGGTCTGCAGCAGCCAAGCTCTAAAGTGAGGTTAAACAGGGACAAAACAAAGGCCACGCAGGACAGAGAGCTTTTAGTTAAGGAGATTGAATTTATATGGAAAAGTTCAGCAAGAAAGATGGTGCTGTACAATGTAAAACCTCACACTAGCTGGTGTTTTCCTGCCTGCAGAGCCCAGATTAGATCTTATCTGACCACACAAGCACTGGAAACACACAGACACGGTAAAATACCACTCAGTCCCACTCAAATCATCACCCATGAGAACAAAGAGTGGCCAGATTCCTGTCTGGTGGGATGGTGATCAGCATCTGTGCTGGGAGATGCAGTGTATGGAGAAAAGCCAAAAACCATGACTCGATTTGGGATTTGGGAGGGGAAGGTATGAGGATGCAGTCAGACGGTGTCCTCACGAGCATAGTGAGGTGGGGAGAATACATATTGAAGGTTTTGTCTGAGAGATATTTTTGGAGCAATGACAGCCTGAAGGTTGTAGGGAGCTGGCAGGAGGTTGCTCCTGCCCAGTGATTCCTGGCTCTTTCCATAGTTGCTTTGGTTCTCACTTTCCATGAGGTCCCAGCGCAACCAGGGAGCCTCACAGGCACATCACAGAAACCATGGAGAGACATGGGGCACCACTGTTTTATTCATCTCTTTGATTAATTACAAGCAATCATCAAAACTGAGTGATATGAAGGAACAGCTGGTGAGAGATAAAACATTCACACCAGGCTTTTGTTTTAGTTGGAGACATGGACAAAATGATACAGGGACTGAAGTTTAGGTGTCCGTGAAGGGTTGTGTTAAGGCCCACAAACCTCAGTGAGACTAAACCAGATTAAAACATGCCAGTGACACGGACGGTGAGGCCACCAGCTTCTCTGCACCACAGTTTCCCCCTCAATAATGAGGAGGAGGATGATGCTTATCAAAGAGCATGCAGTGAGGATAAATCAAGACAACAGCCTTGGTGACAAACAGGACAGAGACCATCATATTCCAGCAGAAATTACTACAAAATTGAGGTGAAGAGCCTCTTTGAGCTGCTGGGGTTGGATGTGCCTGTGGAGCAGTGCTCACAGCAGCCACCGCTCACAACCCTGTGCATAAGTAGGAGACAAGGGAAGGCAGGCAGACAAGAGCCTGTGAAGGCATCATTCAGCCCATAGTTGACTTGAGAAACAGTTTGGCAGCTTGATGGTGGGGAAAACGTGGGTATTGCTAAATGAAAGGAGCAGAGCTGGATAAAGCATTCCGGCTTTCCTCACTTTCTATGCCTATGCAAATTTAATTAAGGGAGAGTGCCTAAAATATGCCATTCAATTAAATGAGTTTTCAAAGAGCACAAAGTGAACTCCAGTTCCATCAGAGACAGACACCTGCATTGTGGCACAAGGTTTGGAGACACACATTTGATTAAACACCTTGTAACAACCTTTGTGGGGCTGTAGCTTTCACAACAATTAGGTGAAAGCACATTTTTTCCAGCTGAGTTATAGAGCTCTGAAAAAAAAGGTTCACCCTTCTACAGAAATCCTTTCTCTTGCCATCAAACTCTGCATAACTCACCCTCTGGAGATCCTTTCACAGTCTGCTCACATCCCAGCAGGCATGAAGTTGGACACCTGGAAGAATCTCACCAGCTGACACTGGCCCTGGCATCCTGAAAGTCAAGAATTGCAGTAAAACTTTCCAAAAAACGTCTGATTTTGCTAAACACAGGCAACTTCTGTTTTCAGATCTGGCAGTGAATGAGGTTTTCGGCTACAATTGCTAAATTGGATCTCTTCTTTGCTTGGCAGCTCATCTGATAATTACGTTGTGTAAATGGAATAAGGCTTGCAAAGAGTGGAGGGCACTGATATAGCCCTTGAGCTGCTTTGTCTCAGCTCCATCACTTGTTTGCTGATGGGGACTGTGCAGAGCAAGATAGTGATTAAGCCTAGATCCAAAAGTTCATCCCAGGTTTACAGCTACTCCATGAGTAATGCCTGGTCTTGTGAACAGGATTGTCACCTGTGTTAGATGTCATCCGTCAACCCAGCTGGCAGGTTTGAGTTCAGTTATTTACCCTCCATGGAGGAAGAGCTGCCTGGGGTAGTCCTGATGTCTGGGCTCTGGAGGAATGAAGCTCTTGTGCTTTTTCTGAAGCACCCACTGAATTTGGGATTTGTCTGCCAGGGAGCACTAGGATATGGCCTAAACCCACAGCAAAATCATGTTTTATGTGAAGAGCAGACATTCAGAATTGAACAACCTCATGCTTATGTGAAACCCTACTTTTCCCTTCCAAGCCAGTGGGTTCCACTTCTCATGTAGGTCCTCTTCACCCATTAGCTTTTTTTTCCAACCTCTGCATGAGTTTTTAATTGGTCCCACCCTGGATTTGGGAGTCTCCAGCTTCCCATGGCCTGCTAAGGTCCACCCAGCTATTTTAGGGCTGGAAGAAGACAGGATATACCCAGAAACATTTCTGTCACATTTCCATTGTTGTCCCTGCAACGTAACCCTGTTGCCGCTCTAAATAACATGTTGGGATGGGGAATCTGCTCATTAATAAATGTTAAAGCACCTCTTTTGGGTTGATTTGGGCAACAGGGCTCTGGCTCTTGTCCCAGGTGCCCATCACTGGCTGTTGGCACTGTGCTGCTCCTTGCATGTGAGTGTCAGCCTGGACTTAATGTGGTGACTAAAGTTAATTAGCAAAGCTCCTTCTCCTGTCGTTATTCAGCAACATTAATGTCTGTGGAAGGAAAGAACAAAATGAACCAAGTTTATTTCAGTCCTGTGAGAAACCCGGAAAAATAGCAATGTTCACCAAATGGGAAAAAGACAAAATGAGGAGATAAAAAAAAAAATTAATTTCCAGCTTCTAAGAGGACCTTACCAATAACAATAAAAAAGAGAGCTGAGTGTTCTGTTTAAATGAAAAAAGTGATTACTTCGCAGGCAAGTGAATGGTTTTCCATATCTTCTTCCCCTGCCTCTCTCATTTAATTTTTTTTTCCTCTCCTCTTATTATTTTACTCCATTGGTGTGGTGAGATGGTTCTGGAGGCTACCAATGTTTCTCTTTGGTGCAAGTGGAGGCAACATCCAGAATAAGCCACCTCCTTTGCAGGTGATGAGTCTGGCCTGTGACCCCTGGAAGTGAGTTGTGCTGCTGCAACATTCACATGGCTCAGATAAACACATCAAGCTCAGCAAGATGAGAGCTCATAGTATATTTACAGCCTTAGGAATGAAATCACATGAAGCTAAGGAGGTGTGGTACATCCTCAGAGTGAACCTGCACCCAGTGCAAGCATGGGACAGGCTGGAGAGGGAAGAGAGGCTCTTCCATGGTTCAAATCAGTATAACTGTGGCTACTGAGTGCTTCACAGAGAGTAGTATCTGGCCTCTAAGTACTGTTTTGAAGTTCAGAAGCCAAGTTCCCTAATGGATAATTCACTGGACATAAGAACAGTGCAGTGGGCAGCTAAACCAGCCAAGCTCCACATCCTACTTGTGTCCTCTTCTGCACTTGAATCCTCTCCAGGCTCCCTGATGTCCAAAGAAAGAAATATGTCTTTCTGGGGAGGAATAACTGGATCTTTTCTCTCTACTCTGACTTTTCACTTTCAGTAGCTTCCTCTTTTCTGGATTGTCTGTGATGGAAATGGGTATGAAAGTCAAAATTTGTTGGGGGTGGAGAAGACGAACAGGCACATCCACAGAGAGGTGCAGAGAGAAGTGTGATCAGATAATCCTCCCTTCCTGAGGGTATGAGCTATTAACCCCACTTGTAGAAGAGAGTCAGGTTGTAAAGTCAAACTCTTGGGGGCCAGGAAATGCCAGAATTAACAGTCTGCACAGCCACAATTTGGACCTTTGTGCACATCAAAAATGATACATCCTTTAATTATCTGATCACCTATCATCTGGGGTTGTGTCAATCTGGTGAATTGCTCCAGGCCACATTAACACACGCTGTTCAAACCGCACGCTGCATTCAACATTAATTTCCTTGTGAGCGCCTCTGTAGAGCCTCGGCGTCTGATCAATATTAATGCATTTATCTGCACAGCGCTCCTGCGATATCACCAGCTGGGGAACTGAGCCACAGAGAGATTAAGGCCAAAATGATCAAACGTGCTTGCTAATTTTGGGTGCTTGATTTGCAGCACCAGGGATCTGATCTTCCAGAGCACTCAGCGTCTCGCTGCACTTGGTGTGCCTGAAGCACAACTCATGCTGGCTTGTTCCTGTCTCCCAGGGCAGAGCCATCCTGAGTGTCCTATGTGGGGCAGCAGGAATAGGAAGGAGAACATTTTTGGGCAGCTTCTTTGCTGTGCAGATGAATTTCCTGTGCTGAACTGTTCAGAGCAAGGGAGAAGTCCTGGGGGTAAAAAAACTCAACCAAATGAAATCCAAGTAAACTTTTATTGGCCATCAGTGCACCCAGGTCATCAAGGATGCCAAGGGAATCCTGGCCTGTGTCAGGGATGGTGTGGCCAGAGGGATCAGGGCAGTGACTGTCCCCCTGTACTCAGCACTGGTGAAGCCACACCTCAAATCCTGGGTTCAGTTTTGGGCTCCTCACTACAAGAAGGACATGGAGATGCTGTCGCATGTCCAGAGATGGGAAAGGAGCTGGGGACAGGTATGGAGCACAAATCTGATGAGGTGCAGCTGAAGGAGCTGGGAGTGGGTTCAGCCTGGAGAAAAGAAGGTTCAGAGATGACCTTATCACTTTCTACAACTCCCTGACACGAGGGTGCAGCCAGGTGGGGTCAGGCTCTTCACCCAAGTAACAGCACAAAAGGAAATGGCCTCAAACTGTGCCAGGGGACGTTTAGACTGGATATTAGAAAAAAATTCTTCACTAGAAGGGTTGTCAAGCTGCCCAGGGAAGTGGCTGAGTCACCAGCTCTGGAGGTATTTAAAAGAAGTGTAGATGCGGCATATGGGGACATGGTTTAGTGGTGGCCCTGGGAGCACTGGAACTCAATGATCTTATAAATATTTTCCAATCTAAATGATTCTACAGCATCAAATTGGAAGTCTTTCAGAACCTTGGTGTTTTTTATGTTTTGCGGCTTTTCAGTCCTTACCTCATCACCCAATATTCTTTCGATATAAATTTTGGAGGTGGAATATTCCAATTCAGTATTCCCCTCAAAAATCAAGTGTGCAAAGCCAATTCTGCCAAATTAACTGGAGAAAGATCCAGTTCTCATTTTTACCATACTTGTCTCACTGGTGAAGCGCAGCCCATTAGATCCTGAGCAAGACCAGCTCCATAGCCCAGACACTGAGAGAGGAGGTGTGTGAGCAGGATTTGTGTTGGTCATGCAGCTCTCTAAGGTTATGAAATGTCTGGCCAACGGTTTCACACTGGGTGCTTGGCACCAGGGAAACACCAAGATTCAGGACTCTAGAGCTCAACACCAGGAACTGAGTGGGGTGCGTGGTTTTGCTCTTTGTAACTTTTGTCCCTGGGAACATCTCCTGTCCCTCCTCCCTCTATCCTGCCCATCTCTCATCTATTCCCTGCTCTCTGTCTGACTCCTGCCAGTTTTCCCATTGCCCACATCCATCTGCACCACCTTGTTACTCCTCTCTTCGGTAGTGATAGGGTTTTTTTTCCTCCCACTGCACTTTTATATGACCGTGATTTACAGCCCTGAGTTTAAAGATTTATTGCAATGCACACATGGCACAGCAGGCTGTAAGTGATGTGTTTAGCCTGGTTATTATTCTCTTATATAGCAATTTTTCCAAAGTGGAACAAGCAGCCTCATGTTGTCAAAACTTTTGTCCTCTAACTTCTGAGGTTGATTCTGATGAGAATAAAACCAGGGAAGAGAATGGAACTTAAAGAGGTTGGCTGGCATCTATAAACCTCACAAGTAATATAAGCACATGGGAGCTTAACCAAGCACCAGATGGTCTTCAGGCAATTAATTGCAGGTTGAGGATTCACGTCTACATTAGCTCTTGCTCATTCCTCTTTACAGACATGGTTAAAAACCTGATAGCAATTTAAACTCCCTCCTCCCTCTGAGAAAAGCAGCAATGGCAGCAACCGCATACCACCTCCTCGCCCTTGCTTTTGCATGTTTTAGGACAGTGTTTTAGCTATTTAAGATGAGCAAGGGCCTTAGGTCATCTTAGAGAGCTTAAACTGATCTAAGGCTTTAATGTGCTTAAAGGTGGTGGAAGGACATTCATTATATTTAACCCTAAAAGCTCTCAAACACCATGTACCTAAGATAGGCAGAAGTCTCTTGTTTGGCATGGAATTTTGTTCCTTTCTTCACATGCATCCTCTTGATGTACAGACCAAGTCAAAGTCCCCTAAAATCACTGAGAAGTCTTAAATTAGCTCAAAGGAGCATTGCTGTTGGCATCAGCAGAAGCAGGTTCAGCCTTCTGTTGTGGCCATTCTTAGAGCCAAGTTTATAATTTTCTGTACTGAACTTGTGGTGTCAAAAGTAATCTGGAAAACATTAAAACCCAACCATAAGCACTAGTTTCACCTGTGGTGAAAATCCAAAACCTGTGGTTCCCCATCAAAGTGCACCTTTCCAACTGCAGCTCTTTTAAAGTAGTATCCAATTAAAGAAATAGCAGTGAGCTCTTTTTTAAAAAATAATTTTCTCGTTTAAACAAACATTTGAAATTGTCACTTAAGAGAAGCAATTTTGTCTCTCTCTTTTATGCAAGCAAATCTTAATTTAATTTTCTCATGACTCAGCAAAATACCCAAAGGCATTTCCTCCAAATTTCCAAATGAGGCGCAGGCTGGAGCTGCAGCATTCCTACCATTGGAAATGCCAAGAAATGCTGTGAATGCATGAAAAAAAAGAGTCTGTTTGGATGGAATTATTACCATGCTATTACCATGTCATCAGAACATCAGAAACGTGGCTGTGGGCTTGAGCACTGCTTACTTTACACCAATGCTGCTCCGGAACTTGAACATGAGGTTTTAACCCTAAACATGGCCTTGGATGTGTGGGTGCTCATCTCCTGGGCTTGGACCTCAGCAGCTGAGCCACAGCCACGTTTCTGATGTTCTTGCAGAAAAGCATCAATAGTGCTGATTTGTAATTGGAAAGGAAGATTATATTGTATGACTCAGAAACGACGCCGGGAAAGAGGTCTGATATTACAGTATTTAAGCAGAGGAAAACCAGGTTGCCAGTGGAAAAGCTTGAAAACAGACATGAATCCTTTATTTATGCTCATGGCAATGTGTTTTGCACGGTGCTCATGTTAAGGGTCAGCAGTGAACGTGGCCAAGTGCAGCTGTACCATACGTCACCGGCCCCAACGTCACTTGCAAGGAGCCAAGAGATTTCAAATACTACTCAAATACACAGTTTCAAATACTACTCCAAAAATCCTATCACCTTATCCTGAAATAAAATACCTCATGTAGAAGTCGATTTTCAATTTCTCCCCTAAATTGACATTATTTCCATAGCAAGCTTTAAAAAAAAAGTTGGAACTTGTCCATCTGCAATGTAAGGGTTTGGTGTTTTGCTGCATGGAGTGGCTGGGTGCACGTGCAGCATGTGTAGCTCTTTCAAACCCACGTCAGCCACGCCTGCTCATTAGCCATTTTCTGATACAGCCCTTGGCAGAGCTGCAGAGCGTGCCCAGGTAATGAGTGATGGCCTCTGTGCAGCCACTAAAAAGGCTTGAATTGATGTTTTATTGTCAGTCTTAATGCTGGCATTTCTGTGCATTTCATTTCACCGCTCTATTACGGTTCTTGTAATCTGGTTGTGTGTAATTAAACATTGAATGCAGCCGTGCATAGCCCTGCAGCTGCAGCACGCCCTGCTATTCGCAGCCACTCCAGAGAGAACTTTTCACGTAAGATTTTAATTTTTTAGAAATACCTGTTCTTCAAATAGCTACAATAGCTCTGCAGGAGCCTGTCAATCAAGCAAGATTACAGACTCCCTAAATTCAGCCTGACATGACAGACTGTAATGACTTTGAAGGGGCTTTTACGGTCTATTGTGCCAGTGGTCCCTGCCTAATAGAGGCATCTCCTACACTTCTCATTAAAATCGTAATGGCTCCAGAGACTCTTGTTACCAGTTACTTCAAATGTGAGTTATTTCATCACAAAACCCCCTCACATTCATGCGATATTAAAGGTGTAGGTTAAATAAGGAAAACAGAACTTAGATTTATGCAATTTGGATGCTGAGAAATTGAGGCATTGACAAGGATTTGAACAATTTTAAGTAAAAATCTTGCTCACTGAAAGCCGAAATGGAGAAGTGGACAACGCTGTCTGTTCAGTGAGATTTTAACATGATGCCGTAGGGACCCGTGTGGTGTCATAAATAATAGTGGTGGATGGTTTTGGGATGCCATAGCTCCAAGGTAAGTTATGACACTTGTCTTCTGGATGGATGAAGCTCTTTGGCCTCCACCATGATGGAGGTCAGGGCAGAGCATCACACTTGCCCTTCCTGGCCTTACACTCTCTCATTCTTCTGAGAGAGTTATGGGAGGTTATGTCCCATTCAGTAACCCCAAATCACAGCGTGGCATTTCTAATATCAAGTGATTTACGTGTGAAAAAGAGACAGAATGTCACAGTGGTGGTGCTTGAAGGGCAACTTGGATTTGGTGGTTGGCTGCATTTTTTTAGGTCAGTCACAACTTCCATTTCCCAGGTATGCAGAGGCATTGTGAGGCTGCCTGGGGACTCCTGGTGACACTACCACAGAACAGGCTGTAAGGATCATGCAATAAAGAAACTCCTGAGGGTAGTGAGAAGACAGGATCAAGTCAGGAGCAGAAGGAAATCTGTTCCAAAGTTCATGCTGTGACAGCACACAAGCATCCATCGTAGGAAATCCCAAGCTGTTTGGGCTGTCCATGATGCTGGACAGCCACCAAAGCATCAGAGGGATGCAGTAATAAACCTCAGGAGCTGGCACACGCAAAGCTGAGTGGCTCTGCCCAGCAGAGGGTAGCATTGACCAAACACCCCAACCTGCGCTCCAGATTTACACTTTCACCCGCCTATGAATGCCCACCTCTGTCACAGCCCCTTTGAGATGAGAGGCACGGCTTAGCCCAGACTCAGGGAAAGCCCCACAGGCTGACACCCTCTGAATTCTGCTCATTATAAGCAATTAAATTATAAGCAATCTGGAAAATCAGCTTCCAAAGTAGAATTTTAAGGAGTCTGTTAAAAGACACAACACATGTTAAACAGTAAAGTGCAGACAGTCACATTTGTTTCAAAGTAAATGTTATTTAGATCCTTGTATTTGGATTGATTTCCAGGTCCTGATTTGATGATCAGGTTTGGAGCTGATGAGGTTTGGGGCTGCCCCCGAGGCACCAGAGTGCCTGTATCATGGACAGCAAAGCCTCTGATTTAGTCACCTAACTTGGGTCTCCCAAAAGAACTGCACTTTTTAAGTGCCTTATATATTCTAAAACAGAAGCCCAAAGATCTTAACTATGAAGGTCTCAGTTAGTGTAGACTATCATTTTCCCTGATGTCTGACGAATCCTGCCTGTCACCCCGCATCAGAGCTCAGCCCATGCCCGATGTGACGACGCTAGAGGTCTCAGTGTCGCTGAGAAAAAGCTGCTTTTAGCAATAATCTCAGCCACGCGTGTGTGTGACAGTGAGAGAGGCCGATTCCGTGCCCGGCTCGGACGGCGGTGCCGGCGGGGTGGGCGCGGTGCCAGGGCTGGACCCCTGGCCGGGTCTGGGCGGTGCCCATCACTGGCCCCTGGGCTGCCTGACCCCTCTTGGCGTGCCCCTTGCTTCGAGGGCTATGCTGGTAAGGGTGGTCCTTGCTAAGGGATGAGTTTTTGCATCCCAGGACTGTGTGTGCGTGTGCGAGACAGGTGGGCACCGCCGCCCCCGCGCATCCCGGCGCATCCCAGCGCAGCCCCGCGCAGATCCCGTCCAGGCAGCACGGCCGCTTGTGGTGTGCCTTTTTAATGTTCCCTTTTTTTTNNNNTCCCTCGTTGCTTTCCCTCCCCTCCCGTTTGACGTGCGTGGTTTTGGTGCAATGCGAATTATCTTCATTCAGTCAGGAGGGGCAGCGCCAGGCAGCAGAGCAGCGGCGGGGCTGCCTCCTCCTTCTTCCTCCTCCTCCGCTTTCTCCTCTTCCTCCTCCTCCTCCCATTGCCATAACAACCGCGCACAGCCGCTGCGCCCGCGGGGCCGCTCCGCATCGCACCGCGCCCGGCAGGCTGAGCATCCCACGGGGCCCCGCACGGGGGTGGGGGAAGAGAAACAGTGACCTCCCTCCAAAAGAAAAAAAAAAGAAAAAAAGAAAAGAAAAACAAACAAACAAACAACAAAAAAGGGACTTCTCCGCGGGGTGGGTCAGTAAGGGAGCAAAGTGACCCCAGGACGCGGGTGCGCGCTGCTGCTGCGCGGGGCGCAGGAGGACGGAGAGACGGGGCAGCCCCGCCAGCGCCTCCACGGGAGGGGCGCGGAGGAGGGGAGAGAAGGGGAGGGAAAAGGAGGAAGAGAAAGTTGGGAGGAAATAGCCCAGGAAAAGTGACACTCGCGGAGCCCGCCGGAGCGCGGAGGAAATAAAAGCGGCGGCGGGCAGGAAGTGTGAGGAGGAGGAGGAGGAAGGGGAGAAGAAGGAGGCGGAGGAGGAGGAAAAAGAAGAAGAAGAAACAGCAGCAGCAGCCGCTGCCGCCGCGGCAGAAAAGAAAGCAAAAGCCGCCCGAGGGCTCCGAGCCGCCGGCGCGGCATCCGCGGAGCTGCGCGGTGCGGCGCGGCCATGGCCCGGGAGAACGGGGACGGCGGCGGCTCCTGGAAGAAGCAGGCGGAGGACATCAAGAAGATCTTCGAGTTCAAGGAGACGCTGGGGACGTAGGTGGCGGGTTCGGCTGCGGGGCCGGTGGCGGGCGCTGTCCCTGTCCCTTCCCCCGGGGATGCGCGGTCGCCCCGCGGGTGGGTGCGGGTCTCTGTGCGGGGATTTGCGCACCCGCGGGTGCTGCTCCGCGCCCCGCGTATCCATCCTAGCAAGAAGTGGGAGCGACCTGGGAACACGGAGAAAATTAGAATTGTGGGGCAGGAGCTGGGCTAGCATCACCCCTCACCCTCCCCCCATACAAAAAAGCGACAAAAAGGAAAAACCCCAAGTGTTTTAAAATATTCATAGAACGAGGAGACAGGGGAAGGCTTTTTCTTGATAGTGCAACTGTAAATAAATGCGGTCTGACTTGCACGCTTCCCCTAAAGCCGATGGCTGCAGCTATTCGTGGACAGACAAGCAGAAATAATCGGAGTAGATTGGATGTGTTTTAGCTACGATGCTTAACTGTTGTTGGCTTTTATTTGTTTTATTTATAGTGGCGGGGCATAAAGATTAGTAAAACGTTAGAGTTATTTTTTTGTTGTTTTTGTCTTTTAGAAGGCTGAGAAAAAACACGCACAGATGGTGCAAGGGAGCAGGGTACAGGCTGGTGCCTTTTTGGCTGAGCAAAGAGTTTTATTTTTGTTAAAACTAATTTTCGCTCACAGGATATTATAAAGGTAGGGAGCCGGGAGTGCTGAAGGAGTCAGCGCATGGGCTGCTGTTTGTGTATGGGTAGTAATTAAAGTTGGGTTGTCCTGGGAGTGCTCCTCGTAGCTGTGTTCCCACTGCTTTAATTGAAACTTCAAGCATGTCTCAAAACGAAGCGCTGTTAATCGCGCGTAGTGCTTTTCCTACGCTGCGTGCCACTTCCAAAACACAGTTGAACAAGTTTTGACTGTAATATTTGAGTTTCTTTCTGCTTCCAAGGGAGGGCTCCCTATAAACAGAACATTTCTGGTTCGTGGGCTCGCTGATTTCCTATAAACAGGCTGCGAGTAGGATCCAGGCTGGGCATTTAACATGGAGGTGGGGTCATGCAGCTCTGCCGTGATGAGCTTGATAGCACAGCCCTCAGGAAAACACCGACTTCGTAAATCAAATTAACGTCTGTCCAGGTCTCTGAAGGAGCAGAATGCAGCGTAAGAGCCAAGTGTTGTGATGTATTCCTGTCACCTTCATTGAGTTTTTACTGTGAGAATTTCATGCTGGGACAGACGTGCGCTGCTTGTCACCTTAGGTGTGCAGTTCCTTTCCTGAGCGAAGGGGTGCTGTAGAGGAAAGTTTTAGCACTCTGAGGTTTGCTGGAGCAGCAGGACAGTTCACTGGGGTCCCGCTATACAGCTCTCTATCATCTCTATGGTTGTGGTGTTGAATCCACCTGTGAGGGTTAATTTGTGCTGCTGAAGAGATTTAGGAAGAATTAATGCTGTGGCCTTGATCCGGATCCTACTGTAGTTAATGGGAGCAGGTGTAGGTCCCAAGGAAGGTAAAGCTGGTCAGACTTAATAGTTATGCATATTAGCATGGCTGTTATAAATTAAATTCATTAAATATGGTCAATTAGTGTCTCAAACTATTAACCATTTTCTGAGCATCACAGTTTGGTAAGTCCTTTCTAATGGGAAGAGAAGCTGTGAAGTTTTTAAACTTGACTTAACAGTTAGTCTAGAAGGTTTTAGAAAATTAAACAACTGGATTATGAACCTGGGCCCATATAAAAAAAAATAGAGCTGTTTTCTTTTTCAGCCATAGCTGTATTTAATTATGAATATATGTGCATTTAACAGCCCACACGTGGGCTGCCTTCTGGTTGTGCATTCCTTAGCTTCCAAGGGCATGCTGATAATTAAAAGATTTGAATCTGAGTTTTGGTTCTGTCCTTGGCCACCCACCAGCACAGCAGCACCTGCAGTTCCTACCAGGTCTGGTGTGACTTACTAGGATGTGAAACTTCTAAAAAATTTAGGCCATTGCTGTGCAAATCATTAAAGTGCCTGTTCCATTTTCACTGAAGTCAGTGAAGGGCGGTTCACTGATCTGAGCAGCAAATACACAGGGTCCAGGAGCCCAAATGGTGGGAAACATTCTCAATTATTGATAAGAAAGTATTTAAATAGGAATTAAGCTATGTAAGTCTGAATAGCTTTAAAGTATTTAGACCAAAATGTTTTCCTCTGGCATTATTTAGGAGCAAGGATGAAATCTGCTCTGATCCGTCCTGCACTGTAATGCTGAACTGTGTTGGACAGCCAACACATGAGCTCACTGTCTTAATAGATTTTTCTCTAGCGTGGAGTGAAAAACTTGGCATGTCACATGAAATGCACTGGATTGTAGTAGCTGTATTTGCATTTTTCTGCCATTCCATTTCAGGATGCCAAAGTGCTAAAAGCACTTTTAACAGAAAACCAGCCGTTTTTCATGCAGCTGTCTTAACTGCCTGTGGTAAAATTGGCTAGAGAAAGAAAAGCACTAAACGCCCAAATCAGGGAAGAAAGTGAAAAAGGAACTTTAAAAGCATATTTTGTTTCAAATGCATTGATTTGTGAATGTTAAATCTATGTGTATACCCTATTAATGATTTGTTCTCAGAAAAGAGCCTTTCATCTGCATAAAAGCTCTTCAGCAGATCTTTAACACCGGAGAGGTGAAATTTGCTGGAATTATTAAAAAGATCCTAAGACGGTTAATCATTATATCATTTGGGCTTCAAGGAATCTCTAATGAGTATCCAGCTCTCCCTTCCAGAGCTGGAATGAATTATTTACGTGTCCCTGTAAATCATGTCCAGCCACGTTGATGGTGAAATTGAATTGGATGTCATGTCCAGATGTAAGAAAGGAGCCCTTTTCCACCCAAATAATTGTTTCTTTTGGTGGCCGAAGTCTGTGTTGTTTGCTCTGCTCTGTGCTGTTGGGCAATAATGTTTTTCTGAAGAAGTACCAGCAAGGCAGTGGTTGGCTCAGATGTACCCAAACCTGTATTTACCCTGTTCCGTATTTATGCAGATATTAAAACATGTGCAATCTTAATTTGGGGCTGCAACCTCTCAGGTACCAGTGTGTCAACAGAAGATTTTGGTAACACTAATCAATATTACTGTGTTTTATAATACATGATTATTGATATAGTTTATATATTATTACATTACAATATATGTGATGGTCCTGATCCATTCTTGGGCTGTGCCAGTCCATGTGGGACAGTGAACCACCCTCCATAAGCACAGGTTCATTGAATGTCCTGTCCTGAACCTGTTCACTAGTAAGCCATTGACCATGAAATTACAGGTCCTGAAAAAGTAGATAGGAAAAAATAAACAAAACAAAATCAAAGTGACTGGCAAGATCCTCAGCTGATCTTCCAAGTCAACTTGACGTCCAGGTCAAGACAGGTGTGCTTGAGGAAAGAAGAGGATCTGACTAACCGCTTCTCTCTTTAAACTTCCATAAATTCACCTGTTGTAGCTCTACTCAGTTCACCTTGGAGGACAAATTGGGAGGGGAATTGAGGGCCTGCCTGGAGAGGGGGATTTCTGCCCCAGCTCTGGAGAGATGTGAAGCTTCACAATAGCAGGAATCTGATAAGAAGATGAGTGATCCCAGAAATACAATTTTTTTTTCCCCCTCCATATTTAAAGTATATTATATCTAAGGCATTTTAAACCTCACATTTTGACATCCAAGAAATAATAAGAAACACCATGTCATCCACTATTCGAAGTGCAAAGTTCCATCACCTGATCTGCCTAATTAGATGAACCCTACATTTCTAAGGTATCTGTCATTAGGCCTTATTGACATCAGAATTATGATGAAGTTCTAATATTTAGAAAGGCTCGGACTTAGTAACTATGAAAATACTGGTGCTGTCCTTAAAAATGATGTGGTAGATTCCTTAAAGCTTAGTAAGGATAACAGAGGGAGTTGCATGGATATAGTCATAACACAGTATGAGCTGGGTGGGAAGACAAATACACTTCAAATAAGTTTCCAGTACTTTCCTAAAATACAGTATAGAAAAAACATATGGGTGGTTCTGTTTTTCTCAGGGCCTCTATGGTAATTTTTGGTTCATCTGTGTCACTTCCATACTCTTATGCCATTTGACGGGCTCCTGGCACTCTCCATGGCTCTTCCACACACCAGTACGTGCTGTGAAATGAAGTCACTCTTCATCCTCCTCTCACATCTCTTTTCTTTCTCACACACCCACATTGACACACACACACACATTGTCACAAACCCTTACGTGCTGTCTGCTGTGTCTCTGTCCTCTCATGTCCTTCACGGTGCCTTCCTCTACGTGCAGCCTCGCACAGGCACTGGGGCTTTCCAAGAGCTGATCCAACCCCTTGCTCTCATCTGTTTTTGGGTGGTCAGACCCTTGTAGGGGCTGTGCCTCAGGCCAGCCTTGGCTCCCACCGGTGAGAAGATGCTGGTGGTAAGGACAGGTCCTGGTAGATGCTGCTCTCTAGAGGGGAGGTGCTGGGAGGTACCAGAGGGCTCAAGATCTGTTTACCTCTGGTCAAAGATCTTCCCTGCTCATCAACTGATTGCCAAAAGCACTTGTATTGGATTCACACAACAGATCATCCCTGTTTAGCTATTTAATTTGAGGCATCATGCTAGTTACTCAGTTTTTTCCTTCTGATTTTGGAAGTTCTTAAGACATAAAGAAATATGTTGATGTTTGTGTTTCCCTTGGCTCAATGCCCCCTGTGATGATTGAGGGGTTTGTTTGATTTTCGAGTTTCTGCTGACATTACCAGCAATTGCTGCCTCTCTTTTATGACACCTCAGTGAGGCAGCAGTGGCTCTGTCAGACTGTTTCATATTTTCCTCAGTTCAGTATTTTCCCTTTTTTGTTTTTTTCCTAAATTAAAGAGATATTTCACATAAAAAAAAACATTCAGGGGAGAAAATAAAGTGTACCAAAGGGCTGAAGTTAAGGTGCATATTTTCAGGGGCAAAGCTGATGAACGACTGGAGGAAACCATGAAGGCAAGTGGATCTCATCTCCTCTGGGATGATTTTCTGGGAGCTCTGAATGCTCTCAAGTTTCATGCAGCAGGAAAGTGCCTCTTGTCCATGTTTACAGAGGAAGATATTTCATGGTCATTTATGACCTTAAAGTCTGTAACTGTGGGAATCTCGCTGTCAAACCCACATGGGGTCAGGGATAATTTGTGCTAAGGGGTGCCTACAGCACCTCTCTAGCATCTGTGGGAGGAGTGAAAGCTGAGGTCCAGATATGAATGTTTAACATAATGGTGTGAAACAACTCAGATGTTTTAGTTGGTGTATTCTATTTGCAGAAAGCAGAAAAACACTGTTAGGACTCCTTTAAGGTGACACATTTTGCGTTAAACCAAGTAATCCTGTTTGCTATCGCCTGGCATAGGTTGCTATCCAGTGTGTTCTTGAAGGCTTAAAAATAATGACTATCTTTTGATGTAAACTGTTGATCTTCCTTGAACAGTTACAGAAAATAACAGGTTTGAGGGTTCAGCTGGAATTGGAATGGGAAAGAAAGCAAAGCAAGATGGCCAACAGATTTAAATGCTGATGGTGAGGATTGGGGAAAAAATTGGCAGCTATTGGTGGGAAGGGATTTTTGACAGCTCTCCAGCTCTGGTTCACAGGTGCATTTTGGAAAGTGCTTGTTTGGGGCAACAGTGTAGCCTAGAGGCCAATTTTCTTACATTGTCTGAAATTAAGATTTCAAAATAGTCAAAATATTTCAGGTAAATTCATAATTCTGGAGACATATAGTTGCTGTATTGCCAGCTCACGTATGTGCTGATTCTTCCTTTGTTCGCCTGTTTTTCTACTGGTTTTGATGCCTTACCACATTTTTTCTCTGCCTTCTCTCTTTTCCTGTGGATATTGTCTTTCAAGTACATCTTGGTCCTGTCTGAGCTCCCTGCTGCCAGAGGATACCTGCTCACCTGCATGCCTGTGCAGCCAAGGAGGGTGCTTGACCAGTGAGGTGACAGTAAGATATTTGGGTTGGGTTGGAATAGACTGTTTGGGGTTTTCCTGCTATTTTTTGCTTAGGAAAATGTGTTCCTCGCCTTGGCCAACACTTAATCTAAGTCCTCAGGACTTCAGTACAACCAATATCTATTCCACAACTGCTCTTTGGGTAGGGCAAAGCTGAGGGCAAAGCATGCATAAAAATATTAATGTTTTTTGGCAGCCACAGAGGTAGCTGACACCCCAAAAGCTCCAACAAGCAAAACCCAGAAGGTGAGGAGATGGTGGATGGAGTTGAACTCAACTCCCTGGAGCCCTACAGTACTCCTTTAACCAAAAGTCTCCTGTTCCCCTCACAGCCACAACACAGTGGGTGTGAGAGCCTTCTTCACCGCCGCTCCCACCATCTGGAGCAGCCTGTCTGCTTCCTTCACCCTCCATCTGCTTTCACACAGGAGCTGAAATATCTCTCTATGTGTTTTCCTTCCTTTTTGCCTCTTTTTCTCTCCACCCTGGTTACTGACCTCAGTTATTTTTGTTGTCCTTCACACACAGTTCTCCTAACTACATGCAGAATATTAGTTGGGGTTATTTAATCCTTTCAAGCATCCAGGGATACAATTAATATTGAGTAAAGTTATATTGTTTTGGTTTGCTTGACAATATAGCCATTTATAATAGGATTCTGAATTTATTGCCAGTAATGGTATTCACTTAACCGGTGACTCACAGTTTATATTCATGATTACTTAATAGGACCTAATTTTCTAGTCATTTTAGATAGCAGGAAAACAAGTTGGAACTAAGCGGGTTCTATTAGTAAACAGGTAATGAATGAAAGGAGGGATAAAAAATTCCTCGGGGCAGCGATCTGTCATTTTCATTGGAATTCAAACCACCTTGCATTTCAGTGCTTCTCTGTAAATAATAATTAACAACAATAACAATAATTTGCAAACATATGTGTGTGATTGGGCTGTTGTTGAATGACAAATAGCTGGCTTAGCAATCAGAATATTTCTCGTTTCTAGCAATCATAGTGTTCCTTAAAACCTTTCTATCAAATCTTAACACAGATATGTTTTTTTATTATCTGACTTGGCGGTTCCTATAATTTTCTTCTGAATGTTGTGCCAATCACTTTTGAAAAAGAAAGCTATAAATAACAGATTGTTAATAAACTTTTGGAGGCCCTTCACTGATGTTTCCATGTTGAAAGCTGCATATTGAGTTTTATGCCAGAATTACTCACCAAACAGATTGTATAAGGTTAAATTAAAATAATACTTTTTAGCAGAATTTTTTTGGCTGAGTTAAAAAGCTTTTTTCAACACTGGATGTGCTAAGAAAAACCTACTGGGAATCTCTGTTTTGGACCTGATCTATGTGTAGAACAACTGAGCACAGTGCTGGGAATCCTCAACACTAGCTCACTGATTTTGCTTGATCTTTTCCTGAACAATGTCATGCGTCACAGTTAAAATATCAACAGTTTTGGACAACTGGACTACATAAGATTAGTTCCTAAAATACTTTTTTCAAGAGTGAAATGGGAAGAAGCACACAAGAGGAAACATGCTGGCTTAGATGTATTGAGGATTTATTTTTATTTTTGTTTTGATTTTCTTATATTCCCAATTGGAGATAAACTGAACAGTTTCAGTCTTCTTACAGTTCCCAGGAGGAACAAAATGCAGGTGCTTGTAATGATGCAAATGAATGTGAGCATTTACCAGCAACAGTGTGAAGAATTGTGGCATCTCCCCCCTAGACCCTCACCTCTGCACATTTTTTCTGCAGGATTCTTCTTGTTTTCCTGCT
Source organism: Dasyornis broadbenti (assembly GCA_013397935.1). NCBI lineage: Eukaryota > Metazoa > Chordata > Aves > Passeriformes > Dasyornithidae > Dasyornis > Dasyornis broadbenti. Next base: position 1,191,115 of record VZRN01005169.1, on the reverse strand, counting down.
GTTAATGCTCCCACTAATTTAGGTTGTGTATTTGAAGGTATGTTCTTTAAAGCTTGAGCACCCAAAAGTTGGGAATTACATCTTACACTCCATTGCCAGAGTATGGAAGAAATAGAAATTTCATTCATGACTGATGGGAGTGGAGTGAGGTCAGGATCTGTGGAATTTCTGAGGTCTGGGAGCTTTTAACCTTCCTGTTTGTTTTAGTGAGGGCTGGTGTGGCAGTTTGGAGAGCAAGGGGAGTAATATATCCCCGCTCAACAGTGGTGGGGTGTGAAGGTTTGCATGTCTTCATGGGAGCTCCAAAGGAAAAGTTCCTCAGGTAGCACAAGCACCTCCCTAAAGACAGAACCCCGTGGTGCTGCAGAGCTGTTCCGTGACATTGCTGTGTTTTAGCTTAGCAGGGTGTTTAAGACCTGCCTGACACTCCACTCCATGGCGCTTGGGAAACGTGGCTGCTCCTCTCTTGGGGGGGCATCACTGGTCACAGGAATGGAGGTGCTTCTGTTGTAGTACAGAATAAACCAGCACAGCCACTTCTGCTGAAATGTAGAGGTTTTCAGAAGCTGGTGTGTATATGAGGGTTGGAGATCGGCAAGTGAAATGTGAAAGGTCTAAAATACTTGGGTTTTTTTCCACTCTGCCTTTTACTGGCCTCAGATGAGATCAGGCACTGTTGAGCGATGACTACTGCAAACACCAGAGTAAAAGACTGTTCATACCCAGGAGAACGTACAATCTAAATAAATAAGACAAAAATGCTAACACTGTTTTGTTAAAGACAAGCAAGTGTGTCACTTGTAAGCCCAGAGCTGAGCCTGAATCTTAACTCCAGCCTTATGCACAGGACTGTCCCACTTCTTTTAGTAGTGGGCACTGTGTCAGCACCAATGTCCTCAAAATATATTTATTTGTATGTGATTCACCCAGGGTCATCACGTATAATTCGTTTCTACTAGTTAAGGTTTGAAGATGCAAAGCAGTGTCTCCGCTGTTGGTAACAGCGTGGGTGCTTTATTGCTGTGTTGTTTCAGCTGCTCAGAGGAATCCAGGTCTGCCCAGAGCTATAAAGAGCTGGAACAGTCCAGGCAATTCTTGGGGCGATGTGGGATCACTCCCAGCAGGATCCCATCCTCCCAACCCAGCTTAAATAATTCAAAGGACCAGGCTTCAACCGGACGTGTTTTCCATACAAATTCACCAGCTGTGACCCTACTGCCCCACTGTGATGGGCAAGGGCAGAAATGATGGAAACTATCAGATGATAAACCGTGAAAAACCCCAAAATTACATAGATAACCCAAACAACACAAGAGAGAGCTGAAGGAAGAGTAGTGCACTGAGAGGATTTGCAGGCACATGGAAAACTCCTCTGGGGAAGGCACAGCTTGCTAATCAAATTCAGCCATGGTTGGGAGGGATTACTGGAGCATCCCTGAATAATCCTTCACTGTTACATTGAGTTGGCTTGGAGATTTCCTCCCACTGCTCACTCTTTGTCTTCTCCTGCCTCTCAGCATAACTAGCTCAGCACACTGTGTCCAGCCATGAAGCCTGTGGTGTTTTGTGAATTTCAGGCATGGCAAAGTGCTTGGTGTGTGCTGTCAATGACACAGGACACCGTGAACGCATTAAACTTGATTCGTGCTTCCTGCTCTGTTTTCTTCAATAACACCTGAACAAATTCAAAGGCTTTGTCCTTTACTTTGGAACATTTGTAGCTGCATCCTGAGATATCTTAAGGGCTATCTAAAGCTCTGGGTTCAGCATCAGCTTCACACCTTTGCTTTAATGGGATTTCTTGCCGCAGGGATGTAATTAATTTGTTCAACTTTTTTAGTGGGGAAAATCTGACACTGTTAAGCTTTTCCATGGGCTGATGATGAGCATCACAAAAACACCACCTCCTTCTCTGGGTGCAAGCCATGGTGTTTTGAGACACCTTCTCTAGCATAATTACATAGCAACCTGAATATTGCAAAGCAAACAAGCTCTCCCTCCCAAAATAAAATGCTCTCAAATGTGAAAAAAAAAGAACTACGAAACAGCACAAACCCCTCTTATCTTTTCTAGGGAGAGAAGAGGAGGGCAAACAACATGCAGCTTGTTAGCCAAATTTCTTGAAGCACCATGAGAAGATGCTTAGATAAAAACATTAATGGAGCAGAAAAACAGTGTCACTCCTTTTGCCCTAATGACCCTGGCACTGGAGCACAGGAGGAATAATTTAGAAGGAAGGGAAATGTCTCCTGTCACAGGTTTGACTTAAGCCTTTTAGGAAGGAGGAGGCTATATATTTAGGTGTCAGAGGAGAATGTACCAAGAAATGAGCTGAAAAAAGTGGTTTTCAAAAGCACAGCGACACAGGGCATAGAGGTACTGCAGGCTGCAGGGAGACTTCTGCTCTTGGGAATGTTAAGGTGTATCTGGAGTAATTTTACTGACTAATTTTCCTGTTCATAGCCATGTAATTTATGTCATAGACATAAATTTTATGCTCTTAAGAGAGAGACCCTGGAAAAAAAATCTTGCAGAGCTTTTTAGGCAAGTCCATTGAATGAGTGACTCTGATGGATGAATCTTCTGTTTTTAATGGAAAGTAATGAAAGTGGTTCCTGAGTGACAGCTGAGAAAACTTGTGTCCAGAAAGCAAATGTGTGCCCTTTTGCTACTGTGGAAAGGGAACATAACAGACACTAAAGCTGAGAACATGCTCATTCTGCAGGTGAGGGGAGCTGCACTGGGGGAAAGATAAAAGGGGAGTTCTGGGGCAAAGCAGAGCCATGGGATTCAGCTGCAGCTTAATTGAGTCTAGAGACTTCTAAGTCCCCCTCCTTGTTCAAGAGCTACAAAAATTCATGGACATGGGTCTTTTGGACAGGACAGCTTGTCCTTGCACACCAATACACTTCCATCATTTTCAGTCAATGACCACTACAATGACCGTCAGCTTCGGTGCCAATGTTTGCCCTGGAGGGTGTGTGATGTTGTGACATCTTTGTCTTGCATTGCCATGTACTTGTGAGGAACGTGGAGGAGCCCTCTATTTACATATAAGTAGATATAGTATCTATGTATGTATGTGTGCGTGTGTATATATAATATTATATTTATATTATATATAAAAAATGTATATCAATGTATGTATACCCACACATTAAGAATACTGTTTATATAGTGATACATAGAGGTAAACAGCCATACATAGCACTGGTTCCTGGCCAAACAGCATATTGTTTGGCTTCATTAATGATTGCATAGAGAATGACTTGTGCTATTTGGTAAAAGCTGTTTAAGAGCATTGTGAACGTTGTTAATTTATTTCATAGTTTGAATTTCTCTTCTTATTTGGATTCCACTTAGGGGAAATGTGTGGTGCCCCTGTGCTCAGTTAGCTAATGGGGGTCAACTTAGACAAATACGGAGAGCACAATGGGCCTTCCCTCTCCTCCTGTCCTCCATCTCCACGTTACCTCTGCTACACCAAATCCCTGCTGTCTGTCTCCTGTCTAAATCCTGCACAAAGTCCTTGGTAGGGTAAAGTGCCAGGGTCACATCCTGCAGGTATGCACAGCTGGGAGGCACAGCTGGAAGACAGCAAAGCATCTTCCTTTGGGTCGGTTAAGGGCTTTATTTGTTTAGATAAAACACCCTTCCCATGGGGGAAATAAAGGTGGTGCAGAGCAGATGGAGTCTGTTTGAACTTTTTGCGTGCAAAGTCTTTGGACCACAGTAAGTGGAGGGTGAATTAACTGGCATTGTGCTTGATGTTTGGAGGTCTGTCTCAGGTGGCCTGTGAGGGATTCCTCTCCATAAATGAAGTGGTTGAAGTATCTTCACTGTCCACACTTAAGTCCAGTGTGCAACTACTTGTTGCCTTCTGCTGCTGCACAGTCGTGGCTTGCAAAATTGTGCTGATTAAAACCATACTGTGCCAGTTGTTGTGGCAGTGAGTTCATTACTTTCTGCAGTCAAATCTCTTTCCTGCTGTTGTTTAAACAACACCCCTGTGGACGTAAAAGTGGCTTAGATATTTTCATATTTTGACACCAAGGCAAAATGTGGACAGCAGGGAGATTGGTTATAAAAATGTTTGAAAAAAACCAGTTTTGGCTTTGCAGGGTGCCTGTAAAATGTGTACTTAGAGGTCTCCTTGTGTGTTAGGTTTGTGGTCTGGATAGATATTCCTGAAGTCAGAAGCTACCACAGAAAAGCACAAGAGGTTCACTCTTATTTTCTCTTAAATAATTTGTAGCATCTAAAAGTTACTGTAAAATTCTTCCCTTGATTTCCACAGCTTGGAGGTTTTCCTGAGGGAGTCAAGAGACGCCCCTACTACTCAGCAGCAGGCTGGAATAGCAGCATTTTACACTCCTTACGCTCAGGTTTCAAACATCATTATAAAGTTACAAGGCTGTGAAGGAGCAGGTTGCAATTCCACAACAGAAGAGGAAGGGGCTGAACACATCCCACAGGACAGTTCCCATCTTCTGCCAGCTCAGTTGTTTGCAGGGCTGTGCTGTGAATTTATCTAATGAAACGATACAGGTTAAAAATAGTTCACGAAAAAGGAGGTGGGGGAAGGGCAGAAGTACAAAGTACAAGAAGTTTTATTTCTTTTCATTCCATAGATGCTATAAATCACCAGAGAAGTCAGTTGCAGGTTTTTTTCCCCTTATGTGTTGCATCGTTAAAAAACCATCAGCCACTACACTGAAATGGTTTGCAAGAACCACTTTGCCAGGAACAATTTCTGTCTGAGAACAATAAAAAATTGGTAGATGCCAGGTTGAGTTCGTGTGTCAGTGGTTACTGAATTCAACTTAAGAGCTGTAAATGGAACCAATCATCATTTCTTAATGAGATATACGAGAACAAAGAATCACAATGCTTGAATAATCTGTCACATCTCTATCAGTGCTGCTTAAGCAATTATTCAGTTTGTTCAATGGTTTGACAGGTAACATGACAAAAATCAATTAACATAGCGGATTAAATGTAAATAGGCAGTGCTTTTCTTCTTTTTTTT
>VZRN01005169.1:1171397-1186066 GCA_013397935.1 Dasyornis broadbenti | reverse complement strand
TTTTTTTTTTTTTAATTCCCAGGAATGCCATTCCTAAAACCTTATGTTTTTCATCCTTACAATCCCTACCCAGTCATCTGTTTTCAATGGTACTGCTTGGATGAAGTGCTACATGGCCCACAGTGACATTATTCACCAGATCATTTGTCTTTAATCCATCTCTGGTCTAATGAGACTGTCATCTGGGCCTTAGTAAAAATGAATGATGCATTGCTCTGATGTACAGTGTAAGTATGTTTTTCACTGTTAAAGCTGTATTTTTCCAGGGTCCTTAAGGAAATCAATCCCTCAGCCCTCATTAACACTTAATGTAAATATTTCTGAATATTTCATTCATTTGGCAGCTTGGTATGAGTTCCCTAGGAGCTTAATAACAACCACTGTACATGGAGTTGAAACCATCACCTGTTTTAATACCAGAGCTTTCCTTGTGTTGCAGCAGGCAGTGGCTGGGATGGTCCCATCCCTGTTTGTAGTGGTGGGAATCTGCTGCAAACATGGTAACAACAGCTGTCACAGTGGACACTAAATGCCATCTTCAGCACCAGGTGTTCACTGGTCTTACCCTTTTCTTCCATAAATTAGCCCTCAGGACTTCTAATGAAAAGAGATAATTTTTTCCCCCCCTATGGAATGTTTTCACCTCTTGTCTTCTCCATGGGGAACTCACAGATTTTTGTTCCTTGCACAAATAACTCCTGGATTCCCTCAGTCTATTTGTGTTTTATATAGTCTGCAAGATGCCGTTGACATAGCTGGCTGTGTATCTCATCGTGCTTCTTGCAATTTCACCGGATTCTCAACAGAGATGTCATAACAACTTTTAGGGAATTGTGAGCACTTTTCTTTTTATTTCAGTCAAGGTGTAAGGGTTCCAAGAAGCCCTTTAAATATACCAGAGGATTGTGCTGTGGAAGATAATAGTATTTCTTAACTTACCATTGCCATGTGACTCCTATTACTATGATTTTTGAGCAAATCATGTCCTTACAAAATCGGTGATACTGAAAACTCCTATGCTTATATTTTGTCTGCATTTATGCATGACATATGGGCTTCCAGGATCTGGTCATTCAGTCTCTGTTTAACATCTTGTGTTTTGGGGTGACTGTTGAACAATCTGAATATGCCTGGTAGTTCCTTATCTATTATTGGTGTTGCTGTAGCATTTAGATTGTGGTTTGTTGGCTAACTGTCAAATACTCATGGCTTCATTAAGAAACAGATGTACAGGTCTACACTTTGTTTTTGTAGTTGCACTTTTGACATATTGTAAATGTCCTTAATTGATTTTGTTCGGGATAATACCATCTGCTGGCATCTGTTTCTGCTGTGGCTCTTGCGAATACTTGTGTGTATCCTGGTCTATAAGGACAAATTACAGAGTGTCAAGAAGGTATTGTGTCCATTTTGTTAAAATAAATGAAAGCAGAGTTTGAACATTGGACAACCTAATATCTACATAATTTAATATCTAGATTAATACAGTTTATTCCATAAGCAGGTTTCAGGCAAAAATCGGGCCCTCTGTCCATGTTAGGCTGGCTTAATGTATTGTTCGTGTGCCTGCAAATATATCAGAACTTACAGATTGGGAGAAAAAGAATCTTTGGGTTTGTATTTGGCTCCCTCTTGATCATGGAGGGATGTGGAATAAACTTCTAGATCTTCCTGAAGCCTGTACACAAAACCCTGTCTAACAAATAGTCAAAATAAGTGATGCTAAAATGTCACTTACTTTATCTGTAAGGCCTATGTTCTTCTTGTAAGCCCTTAACATAGCTAGGTATGTTCTGATATGAAGATTTTGGTGGCAAAAGCAATACTGGATATGCACTTAGGTGAGAATTCTGCTGAGGATGAAACTAGGAAAATACGTGCTGTCTCCTGAGAGTCCAGAACAAAATCCTCCCTTTTGAGTAACTCATTCTCCTGTTGGATTTAGCCCTTCATTTTCCACTCTGTCCTTCTTAGTAGGTAGGATCAATATTTATGGTGGATTTTATTATTGTTGCCGTGTCTGTATCTGAACTGTGAAATGCAATAGAAATTCCATTTCCTGGCACTCCATGTCTCTGCTCATGACAAGTGCAGGCAAGCGTCAAAAATTATATAGGTCAGGATTTATCTCTAGTGGCCTAACTCTGCTCCCCATAAAAGTAGTGCAAGTTGGCCTTTGATGTCAATGAGACAGCATTTATCCAATTTTGAGATGCTTATGACCCCTTTACCTCTCTACACCACACACATGCAGTAGTGACAGGGAGAAACAGGGTCATGCCGAGAAATGAGAGTCCTCCAAATACCACTGACGACAGGGAGAGGGGTGTCCTCAGTGCTTCAACAGAAGTGGGTCACCAGTCTGAAATACTTGTGTCCCAGCAGGGCTGGATTCTCCTTGAGCTGGATTAGTCTTTGCTTCATATGGGCAGGATTCAGGTGAAAACTTAATTATGGAGAGCCCTCATGCTTGTGCATTTGTATTAGAGCTCACATGAAAGTAATGGCAAAAGCACAGGTTCTCCTTTTACTTTGCCAGTCACTTTCTTTGACCCAGTGTCCCAGCTATTGCTGTTCTTCCACTGTTGATATCTGCAGGACTGGTGCTCCCATGCTGGTACCTGCTCAGGAGTCAGACTTTGTAAAGTCATGAGCTTTGGAGATGATATTGACTAATGGTGGAGATGTGTATTGGGTTGAAGAGCACTAGATAACAATTTGGGAGACTTGGGTTTTGTTTCTGATTGTGGCCTTGTTTTATGACCTTGGAGAAGCTGCAGCACCTCACTGGCCTGGTTTCCCCATCTGTCAAACAGTTCCTGACCTACTTTGTAACTCACTTGGAGATCTAACTCATTAAAGCTTGCTATGTGAGATGTTCAGAATGTACTGTGCAAGGTGTTGCTTTTGTCATGGTGATGTGGTAAGAATCTCCCCTGTTGCATCCAAGTATGTTGGGAACTCAGCTGCAATGCTCGTGTTTTGCAGATGATGCTTTGTGGGGAACACAGAGCCAGAATCTGATCCCTTTCCTAAAAATGCCACTCCAAAAAGAGGTGGACAGCCCCACCTCAAAAACCCTAGAAATGGGACAAGAGAGTAAACCCAACTGAAATGCATTCTGTTTTCTGAAACAATTCCTGTCTTCCAGTGTGCTGGCAACCCTAGCAAGGCAGAAGGACTTTCCAGAAATGTCTCTGACCACTCAGCACCAGCCAGTGATGGGTTTTCCAGGTTCATCAGTGGATGGACATTAGGGAGACAACTGTAAGTTGTCCCCTCCTGTGCAGTCCATGTTGTAAGTGAGTCAGAAAATAGCAGCTGTTTTAGCATCACGCTGCCAACAGAGTGGGATTTGCAGAGCAGGATAAGGATTTGTGTTGCCCCAAAGAGCCCTCCAATGATAAGACAAAGTGGTCTTGCCTTGAAGACACATCTGTAGCATTAGTGATATTTTATCTGCTAATTATATTTTTTAATGTCTCACGATGTTTGTGGCTCTTGAAAATCAGTTCAGTAACTAAAGCCTGCACAGTGAGTGGCTACAGTGCCCCTGAAGTGATAAGCTTTTTGAAATACCTTCAAAAAAAACCATGAAAGCAATTGGAGAAATGTCTTCCTTTCCACATCTTCTTGGGGGAAAAAGTTGTACCTGTGAGATGCAAGAGGAACAGAGTTGTGTTTCCAGTCATTGCAGCAGTGCTGTTCTAAAAAGCCTTTTTGTAGGCACAGTGCATTCAGGTTTTTTCTCTGATTCTGGAAAAAAGTAAAGTTCATGCATAAATTGGCACGCAGGCTTTCATTTAAGCTGTGTGATTTAGATCTGCTGGTGAAGGCTGCTGCTGTAGAGCATTTGGCATTCATCAGAAAAATCTCCAAGTCTAAACAGTTTTATTATGCAAAGTTATATAGTTGGAAGGTAAAGCACTCTGTCTTTTTCCACTTTGATGAAGCAGGCTAGATGATGGATGTCCTGTCAAATGTCTCATAAACTTGCAGGGAAGGTGAATAACTGTAGGTCTCACTGTTCAACCTATGGCTGCTCTAAGCCCTAAGGGAAAGGATGCTTAGTTGGGCTGTGGGTAGGAAAGCAGCTGTACTCACGAAACCATATGGGTTCTCAAATAATGTGTTAGAAAACCACTGGCATCTTCATGAATTAGGATCCCAATATCTGTGTTTTTCCATTCAGATTTTATTAGCACAGCTTTATACTTCTTACAAGACACTTCTACTAACAAAGCTTGCAGTGCCTACACTTTACATGTGTAGAGATTTTCCTGAAGCAAATTTTCCTTACTGACTTAAATTCGTAGTTCACTAAAACATTTATTAAAGCTTCACCCTGTTTAGTATTTGATTACTTTGCTCATTCGTATTGCCATGTGTTCACTCTAAAGTCTTATTAGAGGTGTGAAGTCAAAGGGACTTCAGCAGGAGCCAAAATATTAAGCCATTAATGTCTTTTTTACTAGGTGTGGACTGCTGAAAGGTGACCAAGAAGAGTTCTCCTGAGTGACTGTCCTCTGTATTTCCGTACATTTCTACATAGTGCCAAGGACTAGGTTTGCTAATCCTACCCAGAGCTCATCGCAGCAGCCAAAAAAAAGCCCTTGGGTTTGGGAGGGAGACCTCTCTATACACTGCAGCTGAGTAGGGTAGGAGCTGTGGGTCAGACCTAAGCCCTGCTGGAACACTGATGCCAACAGGAATCTGATCCCAATGGGAATCACCACCTGGATGGGGCAGACTGAGCTGGGCAGAAGCAGCTGCAGCTGGTAGGGTCCTGGCCTTGGTGTCCTGCACCCACACAGCACCACTACAACCAGCACCAGTTAGAGCCCTGCTAAGTCATTTTGTAAAACATCCCTGCAGGAGTGTCTTGGCAGGGTGAGAGGGAAAAAGCTATTTAGCTCAGCACACTCTTGGTGCACCATAAATATTTTTCTCGATTCCATAAAAACTGCAATAAGGGAACTCCAGCCTTCATGAAATGGCCTTTAAAATGCACTAAGAAAACTCTGTATGTTAATAGGTTCCTATTTATTCAACCAAACCTTTAAAATAAGCTCTGAGTGCTTAGAAAAGTAACTTTCTCCATCACAGGCAAAGGAATTGTGTTGTTTTTTATTTTGGATAGCTTTAGTTTTTCTGGGAAGAAGACTGTAGCAGAAAGAATTACCCAAGGCAATAATTTGGGCCTTGAACAAAACCAATTTCTTGCATGTAATTTGAGTTTGTTCTCCTCTGAGACTGTGCTTTACGTGGACAGTATAAAACTTGGTGGTCTTTCAAAGTCTTGAGGGAATACCAGAAAGGACTCATTATCCCTTCACCTTGTGCATTGCAGGATCTGCAGAGATTGTGGGAAGTACTGTTTTTCCCATGAATTACCAGTTCCTTTAGAGGCAGTAAAGAGGCTGGATGGGATTCACGGCCCCTACAGGGGTTGAGTCCATTTGCTTAAATTTAGGAATTCGCTGCCGTTTGTTGTGGCAGTCTGGCTTGTGCTTAACTGGGTCCCAGGGATGGGTTGGCTAGAGCAGCTTCTTCTTTCTTGGTTGGATCCAGTCCTTTTACTGCATGTAAGATCTTCCAGTAAATAATGCTGTCAAAAGTCAAAATTATTTTGCTTGGGTCTAATTTTATTCTCTCCACTTGTAGCTTCATTTGCAGATTTTAAATTATCTTTGGAAACTTAAGACAACCTTTGTCAGCCTTCTGAGGTGGTGGTGGCACTGTTTTCTCTCCCTGGTTTTGGCGCAAATAAGACATTCTTTTAATATTGGTCATTTATAAATGAGCTCTTGCAAAAAGATAGTAAAACACATCCCCCTTGTACCACTTGGGCTCTGTTGTGAGAATTTCATACTGGGTTTTTAACCTGGAACACGTGTGATCCACTTGTTCTGCAAAGGCAGCATCCACAGTAATTAAACATTAACTACCTTTGCTTGAAAAGAACTGTCATCATTACTCTTTGCACTTGTGAGATACTTTTTTTGTATGGATACTGATTATAAGCTTTTAAAGCACTTGCCTACTCTTTATCTCAGCTGGTATTTACACTGAAAGGTGGTTTGAATCCTGCAATTTCACGTCCGTGCGGCCACTCTGCTTGAAATTACTTCTGGGTCATTACGCAAAAACCAGGAATTTTTTATGCTTCTGTGTAAGTGGGTGATAGAAGAGCCTGTTTTCTGCCTTCAGATGGTAAAATCAGCAAGATCAGAGACTCAGCTGGCCCTGCACGACTTGGGATGGGTGTTTCTTTAGGGAAATATGGGTTGTTGGCAGCAGTGTAGGTGGGTGGGAAATGGAAACTCCAGCTCCATAGCTGGGCATGCCTCAGCCCCATTTTCTCTGAACCCTCCTCCAGCTGGCAAAATCTTCCTGTTTGTGCAGTGAGAGAATGGTCAAGCACAGGAGCAATGGCTTGTTTTGGTCACTTGGTGCCCCATTGGCTTTGAAGTTGTGTTACTGTTGTCCTTTTCGGCGTGAATCCTCACTACACCAGGGTTATGCTCTGTGGGGTTGGGAGCCAGAGGGTGAGAATACACAAGAACTGGAAAAACTAACCTCAAATCCCCCAACTCTAGCCAAATAAAATTGGAGGGAGGTGGAAGAGTGGGGCAAGTATGAGTCATAGCTGGGTGGGCTGAGTTTAAAATGCTTTGTAGGTGGTTTTAAAGGAAAATCACTGCACAAAATGGTTTTGTGACCTGAAAAAATGGTGAAAACAAAATAATAATAATAATAATGATAATAATAATAAAACTTAAATGGGGGAGGAAGAGGGAAAAGAGGAAGAAGAGAAAAAAGAAAATAATTTAAAAAGAGAAGAAAGAAGTTTGACTATTCTTGGATTACAGAAAAGTGAGAAGCACTGATCAGCATCCTCATTTCCAGGGCTGTGCATGCTCTGACTGTGTCGTTAGATGGTTTCCAGCTCAGGGCTGGCCAGTGTCCAGCTGGCGTGGGGCACAGCCGGGAGATCTCCTGTCTGTCTGCAAAACGCCACGGAGATGCACTGTGTGCCAGCTGAGCAAAACTCCTCGCTTTACAGCTCAGCTTGCTCTTTGAACAAGGAAAAGTAATAATTCTGAAAGACCAGAGAAGTTTTGCCATTACACGGAGTTTCAACCCTGTAGCAGAGGTTGTGGTTGAGGATCCAAGGCTCCTTCTCCCCATAGCCCAAAGTTGCCACCTCTAGGGGGGAGGTTTAATTCCTGTAATGTGCGGCTGGGTTGTAGGGACAGCTCAGACTTGTCTGTCTTTAAGCAGTAGCAGCTGAAACAAAGAAATGAAGTTATTTTCCAGGTTCAGCAGTAACTAGTGAGCACTTTCCATACCTTCTGCTCCCTTGTCTGAGTAGGAAAATTTCCTCCAGCTCAGGGGGACTTGAACCATGCAAGTGTCAGACTGGGTATCCCAGGGAATTTGCAATGTCAGGGTCCAAAGAAGAGGCAGTTGGTGGAGTGAATCTACTGAAGCTTCTGTTTAATGAGACAGACTTGAAGAGACAAACTGTGCAAAAATGATGGGATTGGAGGCCACAGAATCCAGCCTGTTACTCAGTCTCCTGAAGTTAATGAGCGACATGGGAGCAGGACAGGATCTAGGGGTATGTCGTGTGTGTCAGTCTTTATAAAAACATGAACTGAGCAATTTTCACTCTCCCTCAATGCTTGCTTCTTGCCATACTTTGTATTTCTTCCCCACACAGCTGTGCTGAGCTGCTGTGGGTCGGGGCCCAGTGCTCGGCCCTGCTTTGCTGTATGGATCCCCTTGAGCAGGAGGCAGCCCCTGGAAGTGCCATGGACTCACTTGGATGCAGGCAGCCACAAGTGTGCTGGCTTTCCAAGGTTTTGATTTCCAACCTGGCTGGCAGCAGTGGGGATTGAATTATTTGAATTGTCTTCTTGGAGTGAAGGCGTTTGTGCACTGGCCATGGCACTGGGAGCAGCTATGATGCCTGACCCTGGGACAGCTTCACTCTGGTGCCTGTGCTAGAAGTCAGACCTGGTTCATCGGGGTCTGGCTCTAGGCTCAGTTTAATTAATCTTTTCTTCAAAGCAGATTAAATTGATTGCTTTGGGAAAAAAAAAAAAAAAGTAAATTGTCTTTGCATCTTTTTTTCTTTTTTTCCAGTAGCCAGCTGTGAAAGAAGAGAAATTAGGTAGATTCAGATGGTTTTCTCGATAAAAGCTTTATTCAAAAAATCCAGTCTATTGGGTATGAATTAAGAAGCTGTGACATAGACTGTCCCTGTATTTTTAATGATCCTAGAATGACATGTTCTGCAAAAGGGGAAGCAATGATAGAAATAAAAATTTACTTTACAACCCAGTAAATGAAGAGAGATGACTACAGCTCAGAACCCCTCTGTCATCTCCCTGGAAGGCCCTGAACACACCAAATAGAATAAGTTAAAGCACTGCTATTTCCATTTGGGACATGTGTGCACACACTGTCTGTGCCAAGAATATCCACTGCACCTGGGATGTGATGGATTTACTATGCTTGTCTGGAGCTGGGGTTTCACATGCTGGATGAAACAACAAATTTATTTTTTTAAATGGATGCGTGTGAGCTGCATGCATGGAGTTCATTCTAACCAGTGCTTCTGAGGTTTTGTATGTCCCAAAATTCTTGAACAAATTTCCAGCTCTCTCTTTTTGCATGGACACAAAATTTCCAGACAGAAAAGAAGATCACTGGAGCAGTGATCAATGAATTTGGTTGGGGTTCCTCTCAGCTGTGTAACTGCAGGAACTGGAGTTTGGCTTTGCCTGTGTCTTCAGCTAATGCACAGCCCTGCTCTTTCAGCCTGGGTGTTCATATATTTGCTTTTTCATGTCATACCCTCACCCTTAAGGTTTTTAGGTGGGTTTGAGTCTGAAAAACACATTCATCCAAGTGCTGGCTGAGAGGTGTCCCCCACCTCTGTCCTCTCACACCATGGGTTGACTGCAGAAGTTACCTGCAGCAACGGGAATGCAGATGTGTTACAGGGATGATCTCCCATCCTGAGAGGTTGGCAAAGACCAGCTTTTCCGGCATGGCAGCTCCGTCTCCTGTTGCATGTGTGTGAGCCCAGTGCAGTGAGTCTCTGTCCTCTGCGGTTCGTGCCACCCTTAGCTAACAGAGAATCACAGCCTGGTTTGGTTTGGAAGGGACCTTACAGATCATCCAGCCCAAAAACCCTGCTGTAAGCAGGGACACCTTCCACTAGACCATGTTACTCCAAGCCAAATCCAACCTACAAAGAATCATGAAGGACTTTGGGATGCTGAGAAAGCTTGACACATTTTACTCCCCATTCAGTGATGTTTCCTTCACCCAGGACATCCAGGCTTTGCATGAGCATCTCCCAAACTTGCACGGTGTGAGGGTTAATCTTTCCCTGCTGGAGATCAGCAGCACTTGGGACCTCCCAGGGCTACTCCCAAACCTCTCTGGGAAAGAGAACATGCCCAGGGTCAACCTGAGGCTTGTGAGAGCTAAAGATAAAAGCACAAAAGTCCACAATAGAAAAAGGACTTCTCGCATGACTAAGGTCTGTCTGCTGCCCATAGTTTCCTACCAAGATAACTGGAGGGTGGGCTAATTCAGGGCAGAGATGGAGGAGGAGACGAGGGGGAATGTAGGAACCAGAGCTGGGATCATGACATCATTGTGTTTTCTTTCCTGGTGTTGCTTAGAGCATGTGGCTATGTTTATCTGAAAACCTCATCTTCGCCTATGTAATTTGAGCTCAGTTTTAGGGATTTAGTGTGTTTTGGAAACCACATATTAAGAATACAATTTGTCTATGTAATCTTTTCCTATTTTTGTGGGACGCAGACAAAAATGTCAGCACAGGAGTTTTATGTTGAGGGAATAATTCAAGTTACTATAACTGTCTGTAAATCCTGGTGGAAAAAGTCCTTTTTGTCAGCGATGCAGAAATACCAACTAAGAGGGCTTGCCCTTACAGTTTTAAAGCTCCAGACCTGCTTGGATCCCAAGGAATTTTTAATCTCCCATTTGATTTGGAAGGGATTTTACGAGCACAAGAGTCTCTGCTCAGTTTTTGAGGCACACATTGGAGTCTCAGCTGTTCCCTGTGCTGAAGTGTGGCCGCTTTTCAGATTGGTTTGAAATGACCAAGGAGATAATAATGGGGATGTTGAATTTAGAGTTGGCTGGGAAACACTTCTGAGGAGCACTGGGAGCTGTGCATCACAGGGCTTGCTGCTGCATGAGGGACAATTCTTCTCTGGGCTGCACAAACATAACTTTGGCTCATTTCTGAAACACAGGCATCTCATCTCACTGCGGCTTACGGACTTTAATGGAGTTTATACTTTTAATTTTTACAATGGTGTAAGGGAGAGCAGAATTTGGCTGGAAGCCACAACAGTGCTGCATTGGCAGGTGGTGTGAGTGAAATGTGCGGAATCAAACCCATTGCAGGGAAGGTTCAAGTTTTGCGATACCCAAACCCTCGTTTGCCAGTCCAGGTTTCTTGTTTTTCAGGATGGCTAGAAGGGAGCCACCCCTCCCCAGCATGGACTGAGCTTACAGGGCCACATGTAGAAAGGAAGAGTCTGGGGGCTTATTCTCAATTCCTGTTCTTGTTTTCCTACCAGCCCTTTCTCCATGCTGAGCTCTGCCTGTTGATAAGATACCCTGCATTGTCAAGCGCTTCTTGACGAGATCCGTGCTTACCCTATCCAGGGTGATAAAGACCAAACAGAAGGAAAGGGCAAAGCTGTCAATCCTGTGCAGAAGGCCAGCATATGGCCCTTGGCTCGTGGTGACATGTTCCGACTCCAGCAGTGGAGGCAGCAGTCTGGGCTTTCAGAGGAGCAGTAGTCTGTGGCAAGAAAAGATTTTTTTCCCTGGTACTGTCCTCCTAAACTTCCCCTTTTAAACACAAATCAAGGAGGTTTGAAGAGGTGATAAGGTATGAAGTTTTGCTTGTAGCTGTAGTAGGAAGAAAGTTGTATATGGATGCATGAGCAAGTGAGGTGGGCGGGGGAAGGTGCGGACCTGACCATGCACAAAATTTCCTAATGATTTTTGTTGCTATTAATATATTAATTCCATTGCCACTGCATTGGCTCTCCTCTTTCCTTGTTTCTGGCAGTGGCTTCCACCAGACGCTGTCTAGTGAGGCAAGGAAGCAGTTGTGTAGGGTATGATGGTTCCCCATTGCACCTTATTGCTGGCCCTTTTTGTTTTCTTACGCTTCAAAGCCTGGCATTAGCCCTGAATGTGACCTTTAAAATGCATTCAAAAGATGTTTAATCATTTTCTGTAACTCTGCTTAGTCTTGTTATCTGTATAAATGCCCAGTAATATCATAGAGTACTGTTGTTTTGTACATATATTTAATTATCTCTTGCTTCATGTTTGGTCTGATGAATTTTAATCCAGCATATGCTGTTAGCTGATCTCTCTTTTGGGCTTGGATGTGATCTCCCTATCTTACTGCAAATACAATGTGTTTATACTCACTGAACACTTTGTAATCCATTCATACATGTACAACACAGATGTGCTTTTTGGGTGCATGGCACATGGAGAACAAGGCGGGGCAGCTATAAGAGTGGGCCTTAGCTGCTCTCTGTTTAACTGGTAGCCTTGCACTTGGAAGAGATTTCCTTTATTTGGCAGTCTTTGCTCTTTCGTTCCGTTCCAATATGTTTTCAACACAGCCTGAATGTAATTGAATGGCTTCTTTTATTTCGATGTAAAAAAATGTCTGGTTTACATGCCTCCTGAGGATTAGGCAGTGAATTAAAAGCAAGTGGTTTTAGAGAATCACAAATAATGCTTTAACCTCCCTCCCCACTGAAACCAATGAATGATTCTCTAAATAAACAGATTTTCTTTTGTGTATGTTGGGTTGGATGAGACAAGAGTCTTATCCCCAGCTGGCCCCCTCCAGCCCATGGCTGAACCCCAGTGGCATGTGAAAGTTACGGTGTGTTTACCAGAGTTCATCCTCCCCAGTAGTAGGGAGCTGTTGAATTACTTCACACATGGGTCACCTAGTCATTTGGGGCGGTTTTATTTTAAGTTTCATAAAGAGTTTAGAGCAGGAGTGTTCCTCCCTGGCTCTTTGACTATTTTTAGTTAATCTCTGCGACTTCCCTACAGCTCTGCTCCCCTTAATGCAGCTTATACTAAGAGGCAGAGACAGTCACTGGGGACGTTAATGACTTGTCTGTTGAGGTCTGTCACTTGCTGGTGACTTACGTAGTCAGGTTGTTTTTCTCCCTGGAGCAATCCGGGATTCCTTATCTGAGCTTCTCCTTGTCTCATTGGGATTGCGATGGACATTTTTGTTCCAGGTGCACTTCAGGAAGCACAGAGCTTTCTGCATAGTTTGATAGGGTGTTTCTTTACCTCCTCACACATGCTTTATAGAGCCACTTGTTGGAGCAGAATTAGAAAAACTTGCTCCTCTGATTCCCACAGGCTCTCTTAGGAGAGAACCAAGCAGGTGTTGTATTGTGAGGATTTAAGTCCAAATGGCTTATATAGTGGGTGACAAAAATATTGTGAGGAGGAGAGGTGCTGACAGTTTGGATGATATGAGTCTTGTAGCTCCTGTGTTACTGCAGTTCTCTTAAAGGATCTGTCAACAATGCTCAGACTTTTGGATGGTTTCTCTTCAGTCAGGTTTTCCTTTTACATTATCCATCACAATGTGCCTTTTGAGAGAGCATCTTGGGAAAAACTGGGATGCTCTAACTCATTCACCCATAAACCTACTGGATTTCCTGAATGGACAATGATGATTTTGGTTTTGTTTGGGTTTTTTGTCAGTTTGTTTGTTTAATTTTTCTAATGAAGAAGTCAGAAGTGCCTGTCAAGAGAGGTTTCATTCCTGTAAGGAGGAACTCGGGCACCAGGGAGATGCTGCAGAAAATTGTCATGGGTGAGCAAACTACTACCTACAGTCTCTGGTTTTGGTCTCTGTTGCCACAGTAACTTACAGTCCTGCTGCCCACTTAACACTGCTTAATTTGATTGCCAAGACCAGGCCTTCAAGGAGAGACTTTTAAGCTGTTCTTATGGGTTGAAACTGGGAGACTGTTGGTAAGTTTCCCCTACCATCCCACTCAGCAAGCAGATGCTCAGCCTGTGGTCTATAACTGTGCTGTATTTTACAACTCTATAAACTTAGAGAAAATCCAGGGCTCTGCTGTCTGGCTCTGATACCCTGATGAAGTGGGTCCACTTAAGGTTCAGCTGTTCTGTGTATTCTGTGTAGTCTCTCCAAGTTGTAGCTGGATGTATCTTTCTACGAGTCATGAGGCTAATTTCTATCATATTAGGTCTATTTTACCTCTTCTCCTGGAAAGACAGTAGAAAATAACATTGAAGTGATGCAGAATTGACAAAAATTAAGTACAGTGCTTACTGATGCCTTACACTGCATTTGGCAGCTGTGGAAATGCAGAAAATGTAGAATAATATGCCTACTCTAAATGGTCTTTCTTCTTGGATAAGTGGATTTAGTAGCAGTAGTGATTTCAAATCTGCCTGACCTTTAGGGAAGTTTGAATGTGAATGCAGACTGGCTTTGAATTAGGCAGTGGAGCTCTTCTGTTGTGTCTGAACGTGAATCCGGATCTAAGCCTTGGGACTTCAGTTCTGTATCTAACCACAGTGGTTGCTAAAGAGATGAAATACTGCCTGCAAGTGCAGTTGAGTAATGTGCATGCTCTCAGGTGCTGAAGACAAAACATATAGGAAGCCTGAAAAAAATAGGGCAATCAGAGGCTTGGTGACAACTGACAAGCCTGGTATCATGGGTTAACCCCAGCCAGCAATCAAGGACCACACAGCCCCTTGCTCACTCCCACACCACTGTCATCAGGGAGAGAATCAGAAGGGTAAAAGCTGGAAAACTCATGGGTTGAGATAAAGACAGCTTAGTAGGGAAAGCAAAAATTGCCCATGCAAGCAAAGTAAAACAAGGAATTAATTCACTGCTTTTCATGGGAAGACAGGAGTTCAGCCATCTCCAGGAGAGCAAGGCCCCATCACACATGACGGTTACTTGGGAAGAAAAGCACCATCATTCCAAATGTCCCCTCTTTTTCCTGCTTCTTCCCCTCAGCTTTATGTACTGAACATGATGCCATATGATCTGGAATGTCCCTTTGGTCAGTTGGGGTCAGCTGTCCTGCCTGTGTCTCTTCCCAACTTCCCATGCACCCACAACTTCCTTGCCAGTGTGGCAGTGTGAAAGGCAGAAAAGGCCTTGGCTCTGTGTAAGGCCTGCTCAGCGACAGATAAAAAATCTCTATATTATCAATCCTGTGTTGAGCACAAATCCGAAACACATCCCCATCCCTGCCACTGTGAGAAAGTTACCCCAGCCAAACCCAGCACATGTACCCTTGGGACGTGGGGGAGAGTGGGTAATTAGAGGGATGCAGTGTTGCCAAGCTACCAGATTTATAGCAGCACTGGGGTAGGATGCATAAGAGGAGGAGGAGTGACAGTGCAAGTGAAGGATAATATAAAATGCAGCAGCGTAGAAGTGTTATGGGAAAAGAGAAGCGCTGTGGTATCCTTGTGGGTGGAAATTCCAACTCTAATAATAAATGTAGTAGTAGGATTGTACTACAGGAACACCCCCTCCTTCCCCTCTCCCCCCGCCC
>VZRN01005169.1:1136445-1171333 GCA_013397935.1 Dasyornis broadbenti | reverse complement strand
CCCAGGAAATATTAAGTGAGATTAAAGAAGCTGAAAATTTAGGACAGGTATTAATAGCAGGAGATTTCAACTATCCATACATAGAATGGGTCAGTGCCTCATCAGGATGAGATGTAGTGAGAAAGTTTTCAGTGGAGTAAGTACACAATTGCTTCCTAGAACAATTAATCCTAAGTCCTGCAAGAAAAGATGCTATTTTGGATTTAGCCTGAAGTGGTGCCAGGGCCAAGAGGAATTAGTGGCAGAGCTCACTAACAGCAAGTACAATACGATTAGTTTTACCATCACAGCAGGAAAAAATAAGGCACATATCTCTATGTGGATATTTAGTTTCAGGAGAGGGATAAGGTAAATACGAAGGTGCAGTTCAAAAATGCAAGAAACCTGCATGGAGCCTGGAGGATGTTAATAACAGTGTATTAGAAGCTAAAAAAAAAAAAACAGTTGTCCCTTAAATCACCTGCAGAATCAGTAGGAAAATTAAGCAGCATATCACAGGAGATGACTGGCATCTGAGAAATGGAAATTGTGTTCAAATTAAGAGAATGGGGAAGGCTGTAAAATCTGTCAGGTCAAATGTAAAGAAAAAACTGGGTTTTCTGATGAAGCCAAGCTCCTTTGGGTAGTCAGATGCCACAGGGATGGTGAGGAGCTCCAGACAGATCTCATAAAAATGACTGAGTGTCGAAAATGGGGCATATGAGCTCCAGCGTAGATAAATGTAAGGTAATCCATCATGGGAGAATTAAACCATGCCTTCATGATGCTGAACTCCAGAAACTGGAGTTATATCCTGGGGCAGAGATCTTGGAGTCACGGTTGGCAGTCATTTGGGATCTCCTTTTCAGTGTGCAGTGGCATTCAAAGCAAACCCGCTGTGTGTGGTCAGGGAGGGTGCTGAGAACGAGGTGTGTGGTGTTGTATTGTTGCTGTAGGTTTACCTGTGCCAGGACAGAGGTAGGGAAGATCCAGAGAAAAGCAACTAAAATGACTGAAAGGATGGAGCAGCTCCTTGTGTGAAGAGACTTCATGAGCTGGGTCTTCCAGCCATAAAGTAAAAGGAGAAGGCAGGTGAGGGGTGTGCTGAAACTAGCAGGTGGTTGGATTAATATACAGTATATTTTAATCCAACTGTAAATAAAGTATCCAGCTGGAAGTAAAAAAGAAAAGAAAGTAATACAGTTAAAAGAAAGTATATTTTATACATGGCAGATAGTGCATGTCCATGACACAGAGCTTGGTGTCACCAGCAAACCTGCTGAGGTTGTGAAGGACAATGTCAAATAGTTTGTGCAAATCCAGGTAGAGGATGTCTGTTGCTCTTCTCTTTTCCTTCAATGTAGTAACCCTGTTACAGAAGGCCACCAAATTTGTTAGGCATCTGACAGCTATGAGGTGATGGCAGCTGTTGATTCCTTGCAACATAATTTACCTTCTCATCAGTTTTACTTTACACATTGATCTCATGCAAATTAAAACGTTGCTGCCCTTATTTCCCTAAGGGACAGAAAGGAAATGAGATTGGAGAAAAACTGTGGAAAGAGGCCTATTTATCAATATAAGAAGGGCAGGGCATCTAGGATAGTGTGGAGGTAAATGCCCTAGGTTTTGCTAAGTTACTGTGTGGAAAGGGTACAGTGAGAAAGAAGTTCATGGGGAAGGAGTCTCAGAGTCCTGGTGTGGAGCTGACTGGGGGAAGGCAGGAGGGTGTATTATGGGGGTAATTCTGCTACATTTGTAGAAACCAATATGGTGGGAATTTAGGACCATTCACTTCCACACTAGACTGCAATGCACACATATCCTATATGTGGTTGTGTAGTAAAGAGCCATTAGCTGATTCTGTAATAAATCAGGATTTTAGTACTCTGCTGGTACTGGGTTTTCTAGAGGCTCCTGAAACAAACTATTTTGATGCTTAGTCAAATCTGAAAAGCAAACATATGAATCCTGCCTAATGCTGAGCCATGACAAATCTGCCCACCCCCTAAACTAATTTTAATATAGATAGGAAAGCAGTTTCCAGATGAGAAAGCTCTGATACGGTGTGTTAATAGCAAACAGCCAGGAGAGGGTCGTGGGCTCTGGTGCAGCTAAGCAACCATGCTGAGAAGCAAAAGGAGGCTGTGTTATGGAGGGTTGTGTGGTGACTGGGGCAGGGATGGGACTTCAGGATGATGACCAAGACCAAATGATGGCAGAGACCCATTTGATTTGTGGCTGTTCAGCTGGTGGATGGCCTCAGTGGCTGCTTGTCACATGGAGCAGGAGTGCAGCACTCCAGGCCATTGCTGGTGTGATGCTGGGGTCAGCTTGGAGATCCTTGGCCAACCACTGCAAGAGAGAAAGAAGAGGTGTGGGTGTGGCTGCATTGTGAACGGTGTTACAGTGTTCTGCAATGCGTTTCCAGGCAAGACACATCTCATTTCCCGCTTGTCTGTCCCTGTGTTTGATCAGAGGACTTGGAGTCCACCAGGCCAAGCAGCCAAGGATGGAAAGCCTCCAGGAAACTCAGCGTTTTCCCTTGGCTTCCCCTATTGTTTTTACTTTCTTTCTCTCGGTTTGCAGTAATTTTTCTTGGCAACCCTCACTCCCTGCGAGGGTGGAAATGCTGAGGTTGGGGATAACCTTAGAATCCATAGGAGTCCCAGTTGGATGTTCCCCTCTCCACTGAGGGGGCGGGAGCCTCCTAACTCCCTGTAACCTGGGTGGTGGGGCTGACCTTGGACTTCAGGTCTGTGGTATCTGGCTGCTTGTAGACCTTTGTCAGCTGTGTGGTTTTCAGTGGAAGCCCTCCTGTAAGAGTCAGCTTGCACATAATAAACTAATGAGTCATGCAAGCATGGAATTTCTTCCTGCTTTACCTTAGGATCAGGTTGTTGCATAAACAAACTCCACAGCTTTCCCAGATGAGGGTTTGGTTTGCTCTGGCATCTCTTCTGTCATGGAAACCTTCATTTTTTTTTGGCTTTTCTGAGATGCCCTGAGAAATGCAGACAAAATACAGCTCCCATGAACACAGAAGTTATTCCCTGTCTGCTGCTGATGGCTCCTGCATGGACCCATCATCTCTGCACGCCACAGAACAGCAATGCTCTGTTGTGCCTTGCCCCATGTAGCCTCTGTGAGTCAATCTGTGAGCTGTGCGTGGATGAAACCTGTGGTGGGTGCCTCTCATCCCACAGTGGAAATCACACCAGGGTCCTGCTCTCCAGGATGTGTCATGGTGTCTCTATTTTGGGAAAAAGTTGTGCGAATGAGAGTTCGGAGACTGCAGCGTGCATCGAATCTAGGACGTGTGTTTGGCTCGGGCAGGGAGATGGAGGCTGGTTTGCTTTTCACCATGGGGATGATACCCTCCGCTCATTCCTGGAGCTGTTCCCTTGCAAAGCCCCCACCCGGTCTGCAGAGGCCATCCCACTCTGCTTCTGTGGAGAGCTCTAGACTGCCTCAAATATAGGCATGCAGCAGTGTAACCCTCATCTCCTAACCATGAGGAAGGATTGTCACCCTCCAGAAAGCAATGTGTCACAGTATCTGTTTATATTGTCTTCCATTGTGGATGCTTCTTACTCATCTAACTTCACTTTTGGAAGCAGTTCCTGTCATTACGTTTTAGGCCCAGTTTTTGGTTGACTTTGTAAGCTGGTAATGGCCCCACCATGAATTTATTTGGACACAATGAGAAAAGGTCTCATGGGACTGACAGCTGCACCTGAGCTGGAAGCACCAACATAAATCCATAGGATTTACACTCTGAATTCCTGTGGGGGATACAGCAGATCTCAGTTTCTTCATGCCTCAGTGCTCAGACTGTAAAATGAAATGGTACCTCTGGTCCAGGTGGGAAGGGATGGTGGGTAGGGGACTGTTTAAATAATTGATATCATCTTAAAACTACAGAGGAGCTGGAGGCAGAGACACAGAATTGGAAATGTGATCATAATATCTAGAATTGTGTCTGGTGGCTACACTCATCCCAGACTATGTACAAGACTTGCTTTGTCTGTCACAAGTATTATCCTTCTTATCTCTAGGTTGTGGCAAGAGATGTAAAACTTCCTTCTTTAATGGGAGAACGAGGACAGTTTAGTTAGCCAAATTTTATTGACCCAAACTTGGTTTCCCCAAGACTCCCCAGAAGAGACTGGTTCCAGCCAGTGTAGCATTCCCATTCCCTGTGGAGCTGAGCAGATTTGCACTAAACCAGAAGCTTGAAATGTGCTTTCAGTAGAGAAAGTGTTAGTAATCTTGGAGGAAAATTTTATTTTTTTGCCCTTTTTAGAAACAGAAATTCAGCTATGCTGTTCTGTGCAGCACAAATTGTGCTGTACCAAGCCTGAGCTTTCAGCTCAATTCCCCAACCCTGGAGTTTGTGGTGGGAGATGGACACACAGAAAAGTCCTGGAGTCTCCATCACTCTATATTTGGTGCTCCTGGCTCTTGCCCTGGCTGAATCACAATGCCACACCTGGCAGACCTTCACCTGAACGGTGCTTCATAAGCTTAGGTCTCTGGGAATGGATGTATTTCATTAGTGAAAAGGCAGCAGTATTTCCAAAGTGGGGAGAATCTCCAGAAACCCCTCTGCCAGTTCATCTGAGGTAGGTTTTAAGTCCAGCTCCAACTTGGCCTTGGCCCCCTGAGATGAGATTTCTTTGCTGAACCTATTAAAAGCCAGATTAAGATCTCTAGCAGAGGTCATTTAGAAAACAGGGAGAGAATTCTAAGGAATACTTGTTTTCCTCTCAATCCTCAAAACAATCTGGGGAATGCATTTGGAGTCAGCTTCTGAACTTAACCCTCTCATCCCCAGGGAAAATAATTCCATGTGCTGCCCTCCTGTCTGGGATGGGGTGAGCTGGACCCCAGCGCTGACTTCCCAAGCCACGTTGATTTTCTGGAGCATGCAGCAGGGTTTGTGCTGTGTGGGGGTTATGCCACGAGGAGAGTGTGACTAAACCTGATGGGTTTGCAGTTACATAAATTGGCATCAGCCTGTACTGTTGTGTGCACAGCACAGGGATGACTCAGAGGCAGGAGCCGCATGTTGGGGATTGACAGCCCCAGGCAAAGCTGATGGATCAGTGTTGGGTCTCCTTGGGTGCCCCCTCATCTGCCATGGGTGCTGGGGGTGCCGGCTTCTCCTGTGTTAGGGAACAGGGAGATTTAGTACTGAGCCTGTGGGGCTGCAAGCGAGTCAAACAGTGAGTCAGCATTAGGTGGAAATCCAGTGTTGTATATGTGGGCTGTTGAAATACAAAAGAGCTGATAGGAAAATGAGCCTGTCTCTCCATGGTGGTGAGTCCACTGCTGTCTGGGGGAGGTGGGATCATGTTTAGATGCAATGATCGAGGATGAACTAGAAGTGGAACTCAGCTGCAAGCCCTCTTGAGCTTAGGAACCAGCCCAAAACCCTGGAGTACCTTGGGTTCTACAAACAGATGCCTATTGATTTCATTCTGAAACCAGCTCTAGCAGTTGCATCCTATCTATAGAAATGTGTGCAAAACAGTCTTGAGAACATTCCCGCTTTTTTTTCTTTTTTCCCAAATAAACTTTTAGTACATTTTACTCCTTAGTTTGTTCATACTCTAAATTAGTATGCACTGGTGTTCTAAAATGGGAAGCCAACCCCATCAGGATCTCGTAAAGGAAAAGAATATTTTGTGCCACCGAGAAAGATTTTGTTGTAAGACTCCTCTCTATCCAGACAAAAAAAAAAGAAAAAAAGAAAACCAGAAGACAATGTTTTACCTGGGACTCATTGTGTTCTTTATGGCAATCACCGATATTCAGAGCCATGCATCCAAAACTACAAGATAAAAAGAAAAAAAAAAGAAAAAAAGAAGTAAAAAAATCTAAATTTTTATTATTCAAATTAACTTTCTAGGTTATAGAACTTAAATTTCCATGCTTGAATTTACTTTTTTTCAGAGGGGATCAGGAGCTTATTTGAAAACAGAAAGGAGCATGCCATCCCACTTTCCCCCACCCTGCTTAGAAAGCTTTGCTGGAAGGCTTGCTCTGGGAGCCAGGGCGTTTGGAAAAGGACCAGGAATCACAGGAGTGGGCAGTGCTGGCGCTGCCTCAAATCCCCTGCTAATAAACACACCAACTGAAGCCAGATGGTAAAAGTGCATTTTTATAATGTTTTATGTGGATTAATGATTCCAATAAACATATTTCTCCTTTGTATATGTTCAGGACAGCATTTGCACGATGTCTAAGAAAATTCAGTGAGCTTTCTCTGGCTTTCTCAGTACTGCACTCAAAGACTGACTTTGTCTGATCTGCCTCAACCTCCTCTCATATTTGGCATTTGTATGAGCCGCAAGACTGCAGTGAGACAGTGGTTGCAGATCCCTGAGGGGTCTGGTTTTCCCTTGATGTGTCTGTGGCTCCTTTCATCATAATAAGAGTTATTTGTACATTTGAAGAGGATTAGTTAATGACCTGCGATGCTCAGTCTGCAGGGCCGCGGATTGCCTCTCGTGACAGCTGCGCTTTCTGGAGAGCTTTTGTCTTCATTAAGTTTCAGTGCGTGGCACAAACAAGTATTACTGCCCTTGTTTCAAGATGGGAAACCTGAGCTGTTGCCTCTTTGGTGGGTAAATAATGTGGGCTGCTGCAAAGTAAGTGCTTTATTGTGCATGCAGTCGGTGTGCTGTGGTTCAACAAGATACCTCTCCTCAGCCATGCTCTTGGAGGGGCTGTGGGTGTCTTCTTAACCTGGGCAATTGCTGGGAAATGGCCTTAGCCTAAGAGGAGAGGTTATGTGTGCACACATTTCCCATGATTTTGTGAGCTTGTTTGTAACACGAGAGTTTCTAAGCCCCCGATGTTGCATGTGGGAACTGGGCTGACTCAGGCCCCACCATGTGCCCAAGCCTTCCCACAGCTGTGAGAAGCAGTAGGAGCAGTTATGGAGGGAGAACATGGCAGCCTGAGGGCTTTGCTAAAGCCCTCATTTTGTCAAGGAGTTTCCCTGGTTGTTTTGCAGAGTCTGTGCTGGTATTTATACCCCGTGATCATTGTGTTGCGTGCTCTGGTTTCCCATGAGCCCAAGTGAAGCCCTCGTCTCAGGGCTCACTCTGGGGGTGGTATATAGTGTCTGGGAATGACTCATGCAGCTGCTGTATGGCACATCTACTCCTGCCCAGATGTAAAATTAAACACATGCTTTTAGTGTTATCTTGACCTAGACTAATGTTGCTATTTTGGGGTTTTATGTCAGAGGCACAAAAAACCTGGAAATCACTGATGGAAAAGACCTATAAGATCATCCCTTCCACCCACAGGGTTGTTCCCTGCAAAATATTCTCCATCATTTTGTCCAAAGCAGTCAAAATTCACTCAAGAGAAAGGGATCCTAATGCTTTTCCAGGGGAACTCTTACATCTTCCAGGATGCCGGGGAGGACTCATTCATCCCCAATCTACAGTCCAAAGTTAATTTTGCTTTGTTTAAATGTTCCTGTCCAAGTTCAAGTCCCAAAGACTGTTTGTGCTCTTCCTGCTGTTAATACCCCGCACGGTACAAGGAGGCGAGCACAGGCTGTTCAGCCACCTGGAATGGGGTGAGTTTGCAATCAGTCCTCACATAATTGCCCAGGGCCTCTCCAGCTGTACCTCTGTCACAAGGGTGGTAGCGCCTCGTTTCCCAGGGCTGCATCTTCTCCATCCTGCTGAGGCACAAAGCTCCCACAGCGCATTTTTTTATTATGTTGAAATATCTCATTTGCTGCTTCATGGGATGTACAGTCCCAGACTGATAGCCCAGTTGTGTTTCTTATCAAAGAATGGGAGTGGACTGCAGCAAGTGGGTGGTGGCTCCCTGATGGACAAGAGCTGCTTTAGACCATGTCAGTCTGTCCATCTGTTTGTGCAGGAATGCTGGGGACACCACCCCTTCTATCAAATCTTATTTCTGAGATTCTGCAGGCTATTAACAACCTATGCTAACGAGTAGGGTAACATCACCGAGATGTCTATTTTTAATATAAAATGCAGTTACAAAAGAAAGAGGTCCCCACATAACAGATTTTACAGATAAATTGGAAAAGAAAATAATCTCTGTCTGCAGGGCAGGGACTGTGTGTGCCAACTCCCCTCTTTGGCCCAGCTCTGTGTCCCATCTCGCCCTCACATCCCCTGGGTGTGGAAATGGAAACCTCTGCTCTGAGCTCTGGCAGTACAAGTGGATACCAGAGGAAAGTTTTTGCCAGTATTCAGCAAGAGCCAGCTCTTGCCCCACTGCAGCAGTTAAACACATGAGTGCTCCAAGCCTGCACAGCCCTCCTGGCACTGGTTGAATAGGTATTTGTGAGTTGGTTTTGGTTTGGTTTTTTTTTTTGCTTTTTAGCACAGGGGTCATTTTCTTCTTGGGCTTCTGAGCACTCATCTGTGAAACATGAAATTGCCTGACCCTGAAGCTCATCCCTGGACTGGTGAGATCCATAAGCTTGAAGAGAACAATATTTTCCTTCCTTTATACTCGGAGGAGTCTTCAGACTGCAATCACTCAGCAGACAGCAATTTTCAGCTGTTTTTCCTTTATGTTTTCAGTAGGATTTGAACATCTTCGCGAAGTGTAAATTTACAGCCAAGGATAACAAAACGATGCCTCACTGTGATCTTTCCTGGGCAAGCTTTATGTAGAGACCACAGTTGCTATCTTTGAGGAGCTGAAGTGGATAAAGGGTTGCCCTGCAGGACCCATCCAAGATGCCTGGGATGGCTCCAGGCTGCACACAAGGGATGTGACAGGACAGGCTGTTCAGTGCCATCACCTGGGGATATTTTGCCTGATAGAGATCCCAGGTAAACTGAGATCCCAGAGCTTTGCCAGGGCTGGTGCAGTTCCTCTCAAATGTTACAGGATGCTGATGCACGAGTGCTAGGAGAGAGGAAAAGGTCCAAGGAGAACTGATTCATTTTGAGCATGTGCTAGGGGCAGAGGTGTAGAGTGAAAAGTGTTTTTCAAAAAAACATCTTTTGTTCTTTCTAACAATTCTAAAATTTTTACTGAAATCTGCTTTACCTGCCTCCAGTCCCCAGGATGTAGCTCTACCTTCCTCCTGTACAGCTGCTGCCTACTAGCTGTATTCCCCCATCTCACTTCCACTAATCTTTCCATATTCATCTGACCTTCTGATGTCTCATTTATTTTGCTCTGTTTGCATTTATTTGCTCCGCAAATTCCTCAGGCCAGGAGCTGTCTCTATAAAGCATATAGTGATTGTCCAGTAGAATTTCAATGTGTAATTATTTGAGTCCACAAAAAATGGCAGCTCCAACCCTATAGACTGCTTTTACAGGGTTGCCCTCTATGATGACTTGAGCCAACTTTTAAAAATAAAATTAACTTTTGTAACAAAATAATATAAACATCAGCTCTCATCAGAATTTGACTCTATAATAACTGGAAAATATGGGAAAAATATGCAAAAATTCTGTTCTTCATAGCAAGCACAAACACTTGAAGCATACTGGATTATTTGTCATCTTTGCTAGGCTCTACGGTGCCTGCATCCATTTCTTACCACCCACAAGAGCTGCTTTCAGAATAACCAGACTGAGTCATTAGTGTCCGTAGCTGCAAATTTTGCTCTTTGAGCTTCAAGCTGCTTCTTTGCATAGTGCATGTGTGTCAATTCACTGAGGCGTGGATCATTTGTTTTATCGACCCGTCCATGGGACAAAGGGCTGGGTGGAAGTGAGCCTGGGGTTGGGATATCGAGCCTTTTGTCTCTGGAATCATTGTGGCATGCCCTGGGCTGGCAGGGGACAGCAGCCATCCCAAGCTGGTGGCCTTTGTGCAGTGATTTGGAGGTCATGACTGTGCTTGGAGCAGCCGGGTGTCTGTGCTGTGGAAAAGTCACCGGAGGGATGTATAGAAGATGGTCTACTGCTGTTGGCCGCGCAGCAGGGCAGTACAGGATCTTGCCTCTGGGGGATAATGGGACTGGTTCTCTCTCCTGTGCCTTGCTGACAGGCCCGCTGCCTGTAGGACAGTGCAGACAGTCTCTTCTGCCATGGCATCATAAATTCTGGACCAATTATTATTGTTTTACTCAGGGAAAACTCGGAGAAATCAACTGTTGGAGCAAAGCCCTTCCTCATTTCCTGCATTGCATCAATTTCTAACTAACAGTGGAACCACGAAATCTCTTAAGTTTTATTATAAAACTACTAAACAACCAAGAGGCTGAACCCATGTTTTAAGTGGAATCCTCAGTGCAGCCTCATCACTGAAGCTGCTCTCCATTCTGCAATTATCCATTTACAGTAAACAGAGAATGTGATACAAGGGACTGACAAGTGGCAGCACAGTAGACTCAGCTCATAGTTAGCTCTGCTTTTGGAAGTGCTTTACAACATTGCACAGGAGATGGTCAGCCATGGAGAAAAGGGAGCATTTCCAGCATGAAGTTCCTGCACACCAGTGGCCTGTACAGATGATTAACAACAGTAACACACCAGTGCTGGTTGGCAGGAGAGGCTCTTCAGTGTTGGCATGTAAGTGCCGAGAACTGGCAGTTGGGAGTTCTGCATTTTGTGTGGGTACAAAATCAAGGTGTAGTACTGCGGCTCCAGTGTGTGAAAGAGGCAAGAGGGTTATCAGAACAAACCCCATATTCTTTCTTTAAAGCCTAAATCCTTCTTTAAACAATTCATCCAAAACCTCACTGTTTAAAGTGGTTGTATTTTATTAAGGTTGAAGGCAAGGACTGGGTGCTAGAAAATTTTAGCTTTACTGCTATTTCTTGCAATGATTCCTCACATTCCCATGTCCAAAAAATATGACTGTTCAATGTCTCTATTTCCATACCAGTAAAACGGGGATAACAACATCACTTACTCACAGGAGTATTATGAGCTTGAATGAATCAGTACCTCCAAAGTGCTTTGATGGTAGGTGCAAAGTCTTTCCATAAGAATTCATGATTCCAGCTAGAAAACAATTTTGTGTGGTGTATGTCGAGGTTAGAAAGGTGCAAAGCCAATTTAACTTCCAGATTCTGCGGGCCTTGATGCAGCACTAGAAAATCTGTGAATTCAGGCCCTTGATGCTGAGTGGTTAATCAGGATCAGACTCTTCCATGCTCTTGCTGAAACCAATCAGACTATGCGCATAATAATGCAACGCTGCGCAGAAATCATGGTAGACACAGGTTCTGTGAGTGATTTTTTTGTCCTAGACATCTTGAAAGACAAAAATAATTCTCCAACCTTTATCAACAGGAAGTCTTTTCCTGGGAGAACCTCTTACTTGCTGATTGGAAGCTTTTTACCCTACCAAAAAAATAGCAATCTCGTCAGGAGTTGTGAAGTTCAGCACAGTGTTAGCACTGCAGCAAAAGCTCTTTTGCTTTTTGAAAGTTGGAGTTCTTCACTGGGCCCACGTGTTTATGATGACTAATTTCCCACTCTTATCTAAGAGTTACTTAATCTAAGAGTTCCCAGTGGGATAAATGGAACAGGAGTGAGGGCGACAGTGTGCAGTTGTCAAGGTGAAAAGAGAGAAAATACCCACATATTGCACTAGACAGGCTCTTAAAAAATGTTCTGGCTTTGCCAGGAAAGATAAGGGTCCCTCTGTAGCTGTGAAGTTTCCATGAAAGAAACTGTAAGTGCTGCAGAAGTTGGAAAAATGGTCACACACACTGAGTTTTGGGAATGGTCTCCAGCCTGTGGCACTGTTGCTTTTTGCCTGTGGTACTGCTCAGTCTTAGTGACACAGGCATAGCCTGCCAACCTCAGTTCCCTCTGAGGAGTGGCAGTAAAACACATCCCTATATCCTCTGGGATGCTTTGGTACTGGGCTGGTGGATGAAGGTTTGCGCATTCTACCGAGGTAAAGTGACTGGATATTCACGGATCTAAGGCATACAAGCGTGTTTCTGGATATTGGTCTTCTCCCCCAAATCCATTGCATCCCACTTGGGAAGAGTAGGGAACTACAGTGAAAATGCAACCTACTCATACAAATAACTCTTGGTTCCAGCTCTGAGGGGTGTGAAGCTGTGAAGGAGAATGCTACAGCTCAGGGTTCATAATCTTGAGGGCATGGGAGTTGTCCTTAAAACCGCTGCTTCTCTTGATGGATATAAATGAATCACACCCAATTCTAACTCATGAGTTGCCAGCTCATGAGTTGCTGTAAGCTCTCGCTCCAGCAGATTCCACAGGGATTCCAGAATTAACTTTCAAATTAAGCAGAGGAATGGGGTCTGATACTGTGCCTCTCACTGATCAGGTTGGACACTGCCTTTGTTTCAGTCCTGACTCTTTAAAATGGATTGGGATTGTCAAACCTGTGTTCCTGGGGCAAGTCACGTCGATAATCAGTGTTTGTGTGGGAATGTAGGGCTGAATATGGGGTTTTTGTACAAAGTTGAATATTCTAGCTCAAGAACCCCAGACAAAGTGTGGCAGCCTCATCTAAATCTGTGAAGACCCAATATTAGCTACAAGACTGCTTGGTGTTACACCACATCTCCGAATAGATGTTCTTTTATAGAATACCTCACACTGAAAATCTAATTAATCGGAGAACAGTTATCACATTACCAGCCTGACTGAATTATTTTTTTGGTGAAAAAATATGTGTTTAAAAGTCTAAATGCTCCTATTACAATGATTAATTATCTGCAGAGAATTGAAAGCACACAAGAAATTATCAAGAAAGAACATTTAGACATCATCTGTCTTCCTAAAAACACTTGTCTGAGTGTATAAAGAAGAATATTATTGCAGTGTAGATGTTGGCCACTTGAAATATATTTTTTCTGCCTTCTCTCTAAGTGCATTCTTGCTACAATTTTTTAAAAATACATATAATGCCTAAATGGATGAAAGATATATTGAATTTTTTAAACTGGAGTATTTATTTGGAGAAGACTGATTTCCCTGCTGCCTCAGATGCAGTTTAGTTTTTGTGTTACTTATGAAATAATGAGAAATGGACTTTAATGGGGAGAAGCAATGGCACAGAGCACTGGTGATGTCGCCGAGCGTGGGTCAACAAGGAGCCTCACCGCGGGTATTTATGAACTGTGACGGTGTCACATGGGTTGCAATTTGCAGAAAGAAACATTGCCAAAGCCAGAGCCAGTGGAGCAGACACCCAGCCACCTATAAATCTGTGTACTCTCACTCCTTATTAACTGAGGATCAGGGCTTATTAATTATATATGACTTGATGACATATCTTGTAAAAAAAGAAAGCAGCATATAGTGAAACTTGATAGCTTTACATTATACAAGATGGAGATGGGTCTTTTACAACCCAGCGTGGGGTTAGAAGAGTAGAATTTACTCTTGCTTAGAGGGTTGTACAAACTGAGAATATCCAGGTTTTTTTAATAGAAAATCAGCAGTGGATTAGCCCTGTGCCAGTCATTTCCAACAGATTGAAAATTACAGGAGGGAAATAAACAGGGTCTGGTAGATTTTTCTTAGGAAACCAAGAAAACCAAAACACGAAATGGACTGAAGGAATCCCAGGCAAAGAAAAGAAAAGAACATTTATGTAGATTGCACAGGGTGCACAGAGAAATCCCCAAAAAGCCAAACTTTCCTGGCTGACACAAGGCAGAGCTCACACTGCAAGCATCACCTCCTGACAAAGAGCAGAGAGCAATAGCAGTTTACGCCACTGGACCAGTGTGGAATAGGGAGCAAGGGGATGGAAACAAAGCTTGAGAATAGCACCTTTTCTTTAAGCCAGCCTTCCTTGGGAGCAAGTGTGCCATTGAACTAAACTCTCAGAACTTTGTAAAACTTCTGTCCACTAAAATCTTTGGCTCATTACACAGAGCTCAATATCAGGGCCTCAATTAAATCCATTTATAGTAGCTTTGGAGGAGATCAGAGCTGGTTGGAATGCCTTTAGCAAAAAACCTGAATGTTAATAACCATCCCAGTGAGGCCTGGGCAAACAGTTAGCCAAAGAAAGGAACAGTGAAATGAAAAATTAAGCACTTATTCTTCCTGCTTTGCACATGCAAGAAGTTCTAGGTTCAGCCTTGAATTGATCCTTATATATGATCTCAGAATCAAGGACTTGAATCATATGTCTGATCATGGCGAGATCAAGTGAAATTTATTCTTGTAATGAATATTATCTTTTGTTTTCAAAACATTTTCAAGAATAAGATAAAGACTTCTGTTGCCTTGGTATAACTTTAAATCTTTCAGGCTCCCCTGGTGTTCTCAATGCCTCCATCCAGCATGTTCAGAGATGCTTAAACATAAAATAATGAAAAGAAGAAAGAAGTCAGTGTTCAGACACATTAATGGTCACACATAAAAGAGGAAGTGAATTCTGTGAAATACTCTCACTTTTTTTTTCTAATCGTTAAGAAAGACTGTGCTGATGCCAGTAATAAATAAAAACCAGCTGAGCACATTTTGGAGTTACTGTGGAGCTTTTCATCACCAGAAAAATCCCAGCCCTGCTGCTGTAATTACATGATGCATAGCATGGTTTTCTCACCCTTCTTTCTCCTTATATGAACAACAACCACTCTGCCACACTTGCTGTATTTAAACAATTGATATCTCCAAATAATTACTTAGTGCTAATCACACTCTTGAAGAAGATTCATTGCAAATAATGATGTCCCTGTATCATTTGTGCTGCAAATGAAGATGCATTAGTCTCTGGAGAGCATCACCATCAACTTTCATCGTGTCCTCCCAACACAGTGAGTTCTGACATCCCCAATGCGCTGTGTGAACTTTCACTGAAGGCCTGAACAAGCTTTAAAGAGATGCTGCAGCTGTTCTGACTTTTAGTGAGCAAAGTTAAGTCTCTGTAGCCATAGGTTGCTCTCTCCAAAGCCTTCCATTTTTGAGCAGAGGAGATCTTTTATCTGATTGTATTTTTACAGTTGCCTGGCACACAGTCACCATTTCTTGGTGTGAGTTTCAACATTTACTACCCAACCACAGATCCCAGAGTAAAGACAGAAAAATAATTCACTTCAATAGCTAGAAGATCAAAGGTTGCAGAAAAGAAAAAAGGGATTTTGGGGGAAGATTTGCCCAGATTGGTCCTTGTTTAAGAGATCTAGTGCTGTGTTTGGTTTACAAAAGAAAAAAAAAAAAAAAGTGGTGCAGCTTCTGGCTTGTGACCACATGTGGCTATGTTACCACAGTTTGGTGGCTCTCCACTGTTGGCTGTTTGTTGGCTTCAGGATTTATTTGTCTGGTTTCACTTCCCACTGTGCAGGAAGAAGTGAGCATACAGCTGGTCACTGCAGCTCAGCTGTACCTCCCCAGGCAGTAAGTCCTTTATCCTGGGTGTACATCTGTGCCTTAGTACTGCCAGAGGGAAGACACTGGTTTTGGGCTCCATGGATGTGCATATGCCCCTAAAACATTGATTCACTCAGAGACTGCCAAGGTGGTGTGGGGCTGAATCACAGAGTGCACCAGGGGAAGCTGAGAAGGCTTTGTTCAGCCTGGAGGGGAGATGACTCAAGGAAGACCTTTCTGCTTCTGTAAGCACCTAATGGGAGGATGTAAAGAACCTGAGGCTCAACTCTCCTCGGAGGTTTGGGGGACAGGACTAGGTGCAACAGGCACAAGTTGCAAGATGGGAAATTCCAGTTAGATGTAGGAAAAGCTTTTTTATCATGGATGTCATCAGATGGTGGAGGTTGTCCAGAGCATCTGGGGCATCTCCACCCTGGCAATGTTCAGAATTTGGATGGACGTTAGCACGTGGTGTGACCAATACTATCTGGATTAAGGTAGATGTGGGGAGAAGGCAGATGAAAATCACAGATGGGGTGAGGAATGAACGACTCACAACATGGAACCAATGCCTGCTATGGGGCAGAACTTTGGGGTCAGAGACTGGAAAGAGGTAGAAGGGTCCTGCTGTGACCTGAAGTAGACATTGACTCCAGTGAGGGGACAGGTGATAGGATTTTACATGCTATTCATCAAGCCCAGTTCTAGTGTTTCTTGCTTCCTTGAAAACTTAATGTAGCTGAAGGATGTTGCATTTTCCGGCTCATTTTGAACACTGCTCCTTGAGCCCTAGCCCTCGAGCTGGCCTCCAGCTGCCATCCTGCACACCAACCAGCTGCTCAGTGTCACAGTGTTTTATTGACACCCCATCAGCAGAGCCACGTGGGCTTTCCAGACCCATCTCTGAGCCTGCCAGGACCTTTCAGCTGCTTCGCCAACTCTCCGGCCTGTTTGAGCTGCTCCCAGGCTCTTGCCTCTTTTCGAGGTACCTCAATGCAAAGAGAGACCTCAGAGCTTGGCCTGGAGGAGAGACATAAGCTAAATCGACCCTATTTTTTTTAATAAGTTCAGTGCTTTCTATACCAAAAGTGGAAGTTTTCTCCTTGCTGTTAGGAGGAAGCCACTTTGGTATCCTGCTGTGGGGTTGTTAAAATATACTCAGAAAAGCAATATTGGAGGCAAAATGGGAGAGGCTTTCAGTGAAGTCTGGAGCATCTCTTTGGAGTCAGTATAGTGCTGATTTGCTCTTAGAATGAAGAAATAACCCGTGGGTAAAACGGCACTGAAGTAAGCAGATGTTTTCTGGACAGGCTCTTAAAGACCTTCAAAGGCAGCTAAGCCCTAGGGAATGAAGTGAACCAGGCTTGCCTGGAAATCAATATTCACAAGCTGAATTTTCACATTTTGAAAGTGCAGTCAGTTCATTTGGGTGCTTAACCATCCACTCGTCTTCAGCTGAATGCTCCAAAATATTTGGCATGTATTTTTTTGTCTACCTGCTTTATATCTGCATTTATTATCTTACCTTGCTGCTCTATAGCTGCTGTGAGGAGCTTTGCAGCCTGTGTTTTCAAAAAGCAAAAATATTTACCATTGTGTTCTCTTTCTGGAGTTTTGAAACCTGTTTTATTTAAAAATTTCAAAACACATTGTGGGCACCAAACAGTTCAACCTAAAAAAAAATTTAGTTGGGATCAGAAAGAGATGTACCACTAGACTGAGCTTATGCCTTTATTTGTGATCCAGAACATCAGGAAGGATTGTGGGAAAAAAAATTTGACATTTTTCTTCATTTTTCCACTGCACCTGTATTTTTTGCCTTTCTCTTTTGGATCCCAAACTTAGTCTTGCCATGCTCCCCCAAAGTCCGTGTGTGCTGTCCTCCCACCCGGGCTGTCCTGTGCTTGTGGCAGCTGCCTGGGCTGGCATCAGCACAACAAAGCTCCAGCACAGCAAGGCGCAATGTCCTGTCTTTGGACAGATTTCTTCCTATCCCAGGGCTTTTTCCACATTTCCCACCTCATTCACTGTAGCCCTGAAGAGCATCATTCTTTGCTCCTACTGAGAGGCAAAAATAATCAATATTGAGCTTCCTCACTGTAGAAATGCTACTCAGCAAAACTGAAGTCATCAATCGAGAAGCTCTCCATTTTCACATAACCTTAATTTCTTCAAGATGTTTTCCTCAACTTAGTGGACCCACTTGTTCTTCAGACAGCTCAGTTGAAATTGTCCTGGCTTTCCCCAAAATGTGAGAGCCTTTTCTGTGTTTGATCATGGACAATTCAGTATTCTTCCCAAAACTAAAGGGCAGGAGGTTATCTGAGCTGCAAAGCACCAAAGGGAGCAAAAGCTGTGGATGGAGGGAGCAGAGGCCATGGATGTTAAGTGGAGCTTGCAAAAGCAGTTTGGGTGAGATGTGGTGCTGGCTAGCAAAGCTCTCTTAGGAAACCACTCAGGCTTTCTGCTAGGCATTACACATTCCCAATTTTATGAGCTTTGCTGGACTTACGCTAGCAAAGTGAAATGCATTTCCAGGCATAACCCAACAGATTTCAGTTTAATGGCTGCAGCAGATCTCTGCTTGTGGAGCTGAACGTTGGAGCCCGGGCTGGAGCTGGGGACAGCGAGTGTTCGTCCTAGGGAGGCTTCCTGCTTTCTTGGAGGCTGTCTGGAAAAAAAAAGATAAATGCTGGTTGTACTCTGCTATTGGTATAATAGGAGGATAAAGAAGGGAAGTGAAAGAGAACAGGCCAAAAGCAGAAGGGAGTAGGATCAGGAAAAGGGAGGTGTTAATTTTTCCCCGTCTCCTTGGGATGGATGGAGTGAGCCTGTTGCCCATAAATCTCATGGTGTCATAGCACCCTAGTAATAAACTCCATCTCAGGCAGTAAGACAAATGGATCTGACGAATGTTGTAACACTTCCTTGGCTTCAGACCAGTGTTTTGGGTAGTTCTGTATTTTCCAGTGTTTCACTGACGGGGCTGGAGGAGATGGCTTCTGGGTGGGGTAAGGGCAAATCCCCATCTGCCCTGAGTTAGTGAGTGATGTGGGATGGGAAGGGTTGGCAGGGAGAGGTGGACCAGAGCCAGTTCCTCCTGTTGTTTGAAGCGATGGGAGCGTAGCGTGGGTGCTCGACAGGAGCTGGGTTCAGGTAATGTGGTCTGGGATGTGGCTCTTGTTGACCAGCTGAGATCATCCTGTGACTTACCCGGAGGGGATGGTGACCAGTACAACACTGACACTGCACGTCGTGTTTCACCCTGGGTAAGCATTTGCCAAGGTCTTCACCTTGGATTCTCTCTATGACTTCAATCAACCTCAGAGAGCTACATGGCAATCAGGAAGGTTGAACAGGTGGGAGGCACACGGGGCATGGCTGAAGACCCCGTCAGTCACCCATAAACTTCTTTGTGTGGTGCTGTGATGGTTGATCACAGCCTTCACATCCTGACAGTGCCGTATCCCTACTCATTCCAGGTGAAATGGGATCATTCCTGTGCAGCATGAGGGTCACTTGGCCTTGGCTGTTATTCAGAGGATTTTGCTGTTCGTGGTCTTACTGTTCATGATAATCTTGGTGTTGTGGAAGGCACAGGGAGATGTGGGGCCAGTAGTATTTACACTGCTGTGCCTGGAATAAGGAGTAAAACAACCAGACACATAATTCATTCCTAATATTACACTATGAAGCTTTTTGCTGCTTGTCTCCCTGTGGATGTAATTAGTCGTGGGAGCTCTTTTTAAAAAGTAATTACACCATTAAGCATACTTTGGCTTCAACCACAAAAATGCATGGTTGGGCTCCATAATTACACCACTTAATGATGTTACATAATTGTGCGTAAGAGTCTATGAAGCAAACAATGCTTGGGCTCCCTCTGACTCGTTGCTGCTTTGATCTCCAAAACAGTTGCTGGGAGTGGAAACTCCACATCCCACGTCTGGGTGAGTTGTGCTTGGAGAAGCTGTTTTCTTCCCAGAACCACTTCCACTCAATGTGATAAGCCACTCGTGTTCATAACTAGTTGAAGGCTTTGGGCTTAAGTCACTGGATTTGACGTTTTCAAGTTTGTGTACGTTGTCAGTGGTTTGGTGACTCGTTACAGAGCTGTAGCTGTTGGGGCTGGTGTCCCCAAAGGGAGGACTTCAGGGTCAGCCTGGTGAAGGGCAAGAAATAGAAATAGTGTGGAGGAGAGGACCAGGAGTGTAACTGCAACGTGAGAGCGTGGTCTCAGCTGGTTGTTCAACCTTTTCATGGGGACTGGATTGGCTGTAGAGAAGTGTGCCTGTCCTTGGCTGTTCTTGACCTCAGTAACAACAGGTCTTTGAAGTGGGTGGCACATTGATTTAGAAGGGATGGCAACTTCAGAGCGTATCTGAAAGATATTTCTTGCATGGCATCAGTGACCTTGTTGGATTTGTGCCCCCCACGCATGGACAGCACTGTCCCTGATGGTCCCAGCAAGGCAGAGATGGATGAGGGAGATGCCCCCACAACAGGACCTGGGTGTCACCAGTAAATAGTGGTGGTTGCTGCACACCCAACAAAAGTGCATCTCCAGCCTTGCTTAGCTGGCCCAGGGATGTGGAGGGATAAGGCTGGGATACAGCCTATTTGCTGTGGCTTTCACCCGTAGCTATCTCCTCCTGGATTAAAATCTCTTTGCTTGTATTTTCAATGTTTTATAGTTTTGTGATTTGTTTTTACTGCTTGTTTGGGGGAAAAAAAAAAACAAAAAAGAAAGTGGAATTGTGTGTTTATTGTGTTTCCTTAGTTGAAAGAATCAAATGATGAGTTCAATCTTAAAAAGAAATCAAAGCCAAACAACATGAGCCTGGGAGCTGCCCAAGTGGCTCACTTCCTCTGGGTTTCTAAAAAAGTACGTGTCCATGAGACATGTTTTTGTTCCCATTTCTTCTGTACACAGCATTGCGGAAGCTATAAGTAAAATCAGTCCCTAAATAGGCATCCCTGGGACATGCAGCTGCCAAAACAAAAATCAGACAACAAAACTGGGCTCCTGCCCTGAAAATAATTCATCCTGTTGTCTTTTTCTTTTTAATCCCTTCTATTTAGTTTATGTGACACTCTTTTTTTTAAAGCAATGCTATGCCTGGCCAGTGTTTCCTACTTGCTCTTTGGGAGGCTGAAGGTGCTTCTGTAGCAGGTCAGGGTTTCTAGCAGTGCCCATGTGAGCACTGTGCCAGGTAAATGCTCCAGCTGTAGGGATGGCTGGAGGGCCAGACCTCCTTTGGACTGTGAGCCAAGGTCTAAGTTTGTTTTGTGTTATCCTGGTTCTCTCACAATTTCTCTGATACTTTTTTGGGAAACAGTGCAATGAGGGGTGTATCTGGGCTTGTACAATTAAATTACATATAGTACTGTGAAAAAGCAAAGCTGGAAGTAAAACTTTGCAATAGCAGCATCAGCTTATTGCATTTCCAGTATCTGTCTGTGAGAGCACTAAGAGGACTGTTGAGGAACTTCTAAGTTAGTCAACTCTATCTCCTTGTAAAACTACCTGATTCCTTTTTCTAAAATACTTTACTCTGCATTTAGGCATTGTGTAATCGTCTGTTCTTCTCACATGACCAAATATGTGTCTGGTTACACAGGTTCACCCTTTTTATTTGAAAAATAAAATTATCCACTGCTACTATTTCAAGGTCTGTGTAACTTGTGTGCAACAGGATACAGCTGTCTTAAAAGAATAAGAATATTAGTTTTCAATTTTCAAGAAAGTATTCCGTGTAGAAATGTTCAGGTATACAGCATATGTTTTCTGAAACCTATTTTGTTAATCTTGTCATGGAAAGAATTACACTGCATGCCTCATATCTCAGAGAAAAAAGCACAGAGTAATGGACTTTTTATAGGGTGAGGAGACACCAATTCTGAATTTAGAGCCAGTCTAATATTATTCTTTATAATGTTTTCTCCATCTGAATTTTTATTGTTGGTTTGGTAGCCTCTTTGTTCTCTATCTGATTCTCTGAAATTGCCTGCAGAACAGTAGTTTGTTAAAGACTGCTGCATGTCTGGCAGCAGTCAATGAGTTTGCAGACAGAAGTTCATCTCTGCCATCAAATAAGGCATAGACAAGAACTTTCTTCTGTTCAGAGGAGAATATGAAGGGCGCAGAAGAGGCTGTGCTAGCCCAGCTGGTGCCCTCTGAAGTGCTGGTGTGGAAATTGGGTCCCTTAGTGCAGCTGCCCTTCGGTTGTTGAAAGCAAATAGTGTGATGGCTCTTTCCTGTTCCCTGGCAGCAGTGCCAGGATGGACATGTGCTGCTCGTTGTTGGATGCTTGGTTGTGTGTGTGATGGACTAAGAGTCCTGTGCACTCAGTAGTGTCAGAGGTGGTAAAACCTGGGGCTCTGCTGTAAACTGTGTGCGCAGTTTGGAGCTTCAGTCAGAATTCGCAAGGAAAAGTCATTTAGCAGATTCAGGGCACTTCTTTTCATGTTTTTCACTGAAAAGGGACCTAATGTGTGCAATATTGACCAGCAGGTTTCCTGCTTAGCATTGTGAGCCTGTGAACATTTTGCCTCTGCTCCTGCACTTTGCACTGACTCCATATCAAGTGCATCATCCATTTCATGCCCTGGCTCTGTTGTAAAAAATCTTTATTGGAAGTGGACCATTGCACGTAGGATTTTCCCAGCATGTGAATAAAATGCATGGGAATCATTGCTGTAGTTTATCAGATCTCATCTCTTTCCAAACTAAATTAAAACTTCGTGCTTTGCTTGGGCTCTTTTCGATATCATGCTGCCACTGAGGTCTGTACAAAGCTGGGCAAAGAAGCAGGGGTGGGAACAGCAAACCTCCTACATACCCTGCAGTTTGGAGGGGAAGAAGGTGACTGCAGCTTTCCAGGGGGATCATTTGTCCTATGTCTTTGAAAGTACCAA
This sequence comes from Dasyornis broadbenti, assembly GCA_013397935.1. Taxonomy (NCBI): domain Eukaryota; kingdom Metazoa; phylum Chordata; class Aves; order Passeriformes; family Dasyornithidae; genus Dasyornis; species Dasyornis broadbenti. The sequence goes on along the minus strand of VZRN01005169.1, from coordinate 1,149,149 downwards.
CAGTGCACGGATGGGTGTCGCATATGACAAAATATGGAAACTCCAACCATAACCATTTTGCTCTGATGGCTACAAACCCAGGAGAACAACATGTTATTTTGGCACAAGAGAAGTTATGAATGTGTGGCACGACTCTGGGGTGTGTAAACTCTCAGCTTAGTGAAAGATTTTGCAGCACTGAGAGTAGTGATAGTGTAGATGTTGTTACGAAATCTAGATTTTCTCCTGCAATACCATGTATGCAAGCTGCTCTCTAAAACAACAAAGCCCCTCATTGGAACTGCCAGTTATACAAAATAAAGCCAAAGGAAATTCAAAGCAGGTCTCAGAGCAAGAAGCATTAGTGATGTTTAAAACTTCTCTCTTGAAGGAAGTTGCATCCACATTGGCTCTTCCTGAGAATTGTGTTCCCCTCTCTAGAGCCCTAAATACCACTTGTAGATGAGTGTGGAGATGTGAGCCAAAGGCATGTAAGCCCATAGATCCAGCATGGACAGTTATGTGTCTCAGTTATTAAACTGGATACTGATCTAAGCATCTTTTCCAATAGATGGAAAAATCTCAAGTGTGATCTCTTCTTCATCAGTTGTCTTTTACAGTATCTCTTTCCACCCACTCCCCCTGTCTCTGCTTATAAATGTGTAATTTCCTGAAAAAAAGATTTCCCCATCACATTTATTTTTAGATTTGTGTTTGTTTACCAGAATCTGTCTGAAGCCTGGCTGGATAGCAATTCAATATCCACTCATTGATTTCCTAGTTCTCATTAGCTTAAATACTTACTCAAAGCAGGGGGTAAGGAGATCGTCATTGTTTATTTTAAGAGCATTTGGTTTTAAGATGGCCTTTTGCTTTATGTTGTATCTGAATCAATTTTAAAAGGGACCATTTATATTCTCATTCTCTTTAATGTTTACTTTTTGGCATGAGTGTCTGGTTGTTTCTGTTTTATAGTACTTTGAAACGGAAACTAAGTTAGATATAGAAATTAATGAGCTCACTGATCATTTGCCAAAAAAAACATGACACAGAAGATGCATGTAACAAATTAACCCCAAGATTTCCCTGAAAAATGCCCTTTCCTTTACCAGAAATAACGAACATGGAACCAAGTAATGATGAAGCTTATTAATTTGGTTTTGAGGGGTCACTGTGCTTTTTGGAAGGCAATGTGACCTAAGGCAGCATTAGCAAACCCTGAATTCTCTTCCCAGAATTGATCTTAAATGTACTTTATTGAGTGATTTGAGTTTTCTGAGAATCTCAAACTCATCTTTTTGTTACAAAATGCTTTCAGATCCATAGGAAAGTGCTCTAGGAGAGCCTAGATGAGAACATTTATGTCAGTAGCATGATTTGAGCCATGATTCAGCCTCTTGTCTCTTCTTGGGCAGGAAACACATTGCCTACAGAATCCGTATAGCTAAGCAATATATTTTATCCTGGTTGGTTTTCATAGTTTAGATCTGGCTTTTCTTAATGCCACAGCAAGATTTGAGGGACAAAGAGAGTCAATTAGAAATGCATTTTTATGGAGGCAGACATAGCTCCCATGTAGGAAGGTCCAAGAAGAATTGGACACTGAAAGTGGAAAAAATAAGTAGTACTAGAAATATATACTTTTAAAAGTTGATTATTATATAAACTTGAGACAGAAATGAAGGAAACTTGGAAGTAAGGAAATTAGAGACATGAAAATGTTGTAGCCACCACGTTGCAAAATGTGAAATGCAAGTATCTTTACTGCTATAGCTCCCAGCTCTCTGCCCTTCCCTCCTCTCCCCTTCTCTTCCCATTTCTATCTGGAAATGAGAGGATTGCTTTGTAATTCCCAGTTTGGACTGTGCATGGTATGGTACATAGAGCCTCAGTGACTGTAGGCTATAAAAAGGATCTTAAGTATTCTGTGATTTACACTTTTCAGTGAGCCTGAATCTTTAATAGGAAACTAATGGTAGATCAAGAGGCATCTTTAGATTGAGGCTTGCAGTGTCGATGTCTTGTTGATGTTCAGTCTAAAAAAAAGTGTTTTCTGTAAAGAAGTATAAAAGATTTCCCTGGGATCTGAGGCTCAGGTGTCATCATTCAAGACGCCAGATCAGTCTGTTGAGGAGCTTGTATAGCAGCTGTCCTCACTGACATCTGCTTGCTGCAAAGTACAGAGGAAAGAGAAGATGAGCAGATTGTGAAAGTACATCTGCAGAAGGAATATGCTTTTTTTCTGTATTATGAAAAGGTCAGGCTTCAAGTGAGAATAGTTTATTACAAAAATTCTGCAGTAAACAACTAGCCAGAATTCATAAAACTTCACTAGAGGAAGATTTATGGAAGCAGCATATTTTTTACTGGGGGAATATAATTGCAAATAAATGCAGTGCTCTATAAAATATTAGAAGGGCAGAATGGCATGCTTCCAGCTTTCAGTGCTGAAGTCTGATGAACAAATATTTGAACAGGGAAGGAGGAGGGAAAGAAGAATAAAAGATCCATAGCATTTGCATTGGCAGATTATTTTCATCTTGCAGTTGTTACGTTTCTGTGGGGAATCAGTAGTGTCATTTGTTTAGAAAATACTGTTGACACAGAAATGTGGCACTTTGAAGAGTAAAAACCAGATTCTTCACTTGCCAACTCATCTTGTGATGCTGTCAGTCATCAGCAGCTGAGCAGAGCCTTGCTGAGGGTGTTGTCTGCTTTGTTTTTATTTTTCATCCTGGAATCGTACTTTATTTACCTTTATTCCTTTCTTCAGCCTCATAGTAAGAAACAGTCCCCACCCTACAGAGTTTGTGATCTAAATAGACAGGACATGGAAAAACAAATACTAAGTCACAAAGTAATTGAATAGGAAAAGCAAATGAAAGTCTGGGTGTTCCAGCCTCCTTTCCGCCACCCTGTGTTCCAGGAGCTGCCACATTTTGTAATTAGCAGTTTCTTTCTCTAGTGCTTGTGGTACTTCATGAAGCACCCGAGCAGAGACAGGCTCTCAGCCCTGCTTGGCTGACTGTCAGTCCACCTTCAAGGGAGCTGCTGATGTGAGTGGCATAGATTTAACCAATAGCTACTCATGATGTGAGTGGTCATTGATGTGAGGAAGGGCAAAGTTCACCCATAAATAATGAGACAAGTATAATGCAGCAAGAGCAAGTGTGTTTATGTATTTTGCATGAGAGAGTTACAGGGTTCAAGTCAAGTCAGACAAAAAAAAGATAATCTGCAGATCTGGGACTGAGACCAGCATGAATTCCTCCTCCCAAGTTCTAGGTGGGCTCCATCTCCAATAGTCAGCATCTGAGTTTTGGAAAGAGGGATGAAGAATTCTGCTACCCTATAGCCTTTCTGGGCACTGGGCATCCTCTTGCATCTGAACCTGTTCTTAATCCTTTTCCAATTGTCTGCATGCCCTGATAAGACTTACCTTGAGCCCACCTCTTAAGTGAATCTCACAGATTTACATGCACAGGTCAGGGGGCTTGGTTTTAGGCTTGGCTCCTTGAGGCATGCCGGTGGCTGAACCAAGGAGACAAAGTTTTTTCCAGGAAATGTAGATTAAGATGACATTTCAGGTGGTAAAAGAGGTTAGACCATGTTTCTGGGATCTCTGCTACTTAGTCATCGCTGTTCTGTTTGTGTTGCACTTCAAACACTAAGTGCTATAGTTTAGGGGTGTTTTGGGGTGAACAGCGATTTTTTAATGCAGAATTTCAGAGTGGGTTTGTCCATGCCAGCCCTACAGAGAGCTGGAGCATGGACTGCTTTGAGAGTTTGCGTTTTTTCATACTGGTGCCAGAAAAATGGAATCTTTTCCAGGTAAAGTGTTCCAGGAAAGAGTCTTTCTGTGTTCTTTTAAAAAGAGATTTGAATGCTGGGTAAGGATCACCTCTAAATGTCTCTTCTCATGCATATTCTGTATGTGCAGCTCCACTGCAGTGTTAATGAGTGCAAACTTTGGAGCTCTTCCTCCCTCCTTTAGGGATTCTCTGTATAGGAAGTAAAAAAAAAAAAAAAAAGAAAAGAAATAATGAATTTTAGTTCACAGAGAACTCATCAGAAAATTTAAAATCAAGAGTTTGAGCAAATAAATACTGTTTGGCTTCTCTCTGTTCACTGCTTGACTTCTGAGCTTTTAAGGCTTAGGATTGCAAAGCTTCTTCCACATTCAGTTGAGTAATTGAGAATTTCTGCTTGCTTTCCTTCTTTCCTGAACCAGCAGCCCAGCAGGATGATGTGGAAAAAACATCTCTCTTGAGCCTTAAACTTAAGCCCCAGTCCTGCTATTTCATAATGATGAGGTACCCTCATAACCTCATTTGCAGCTGCTGCAGAGAGCAGACCCTACTCCTGAGTACTAGCAGTTGTAAACTGTCCACTTGCATCTATATATCTGTTCCTTCTGTCTCTCCCAGCAAGATATTAAAATATTCAGGGTTGATGTGGGAGCCTACGGGTGTCATCCTTGAGACTGGCTTGCTTCTGTGGTGACATTCAGATCTCGTCACCCATAGAAAGCTCTGTGGCTGCAGAGTGGAGTAGCCAAAAAGCCCCACACACAAAAGCAACCAAGGTACCAGGACAGAGAGGGGAGTGATTGCTGGAGGTTTTTGTACTACACAGAGTATCAGGTTCACTTCTGATGAAGATCTCTTGCCATCTACCTGTCCCAGATGGGCCCATCCACAAGGGCTGAAGTCACGAGCTTTATATGTCTAGGTGGTTCTGCATTCTTTTGAAATGACTTATTTTTTCTTCCATATATGTATGTTACATCACTGCTTTGCTGACAGTGAGTATTCTGAAATACAGCATATATTATACAAGCCTATAAATCCATATGTGTATACAATCTCTGTGTATATAAACTGATACTGGAAAACACAGGGCAGTGTTAGCTGTTGGAATGTCCTGTCACACCAGTTCATTTCCCTTTCTTGCTGTGTATGTTTGATTCCACTTGCCTTGCAGTGGAGGGTGCCTGGGCTCTGGGTTTGAGGCTGTTCCTGCCTGAGGCAGCTGAGGCCTGACCAGGACCTAGGAGATCTCTATGCTCTGATGCCTGATTTGGGCTGTTATTTGAAAGTCCCATATTTCCATATGCTTTTTGAAGTGTTGGATCAGCTCCCAGTAGTTGGGATGTGAAAAAAAGTTTTACTTCAGACATAAACTTCTCTAATAAGTCTGCATTTGGCTAATGGAGTGCAGTGGAGTTTCCCTTGGTTCAACTATGGGCACATTTTGAGCCCGATTCCTTCCAGTATCTATGGGGACAGGCTTGTGCTTTCTGGAAGGAGCAGTCAGGAGTGGGGATGGATTTTACAGTACCTGACTACCACCATCAGAGCCAGTGCAAGCTTCCAAGCTACCCTGCAGCCACAGTGGTGGGATCAGGGCTGACTCAGATGCTCCTGAAATGTCTTTGTAGTGACTATCTTGGCCCCATTGTGCTGTAGGTAAGACACAGGGCTGGTCACTGAGCCTGCCTACAGCTCCTCACACAGCCTGTGTCTGCCCAGTTGCAGGGCTGCAGATGAGCCTCTGTGCAATAATCACCTCAAGGCAAGGCTCAGCTCCCCCTTGGCTTAGCTGAATGTCTGCATAGGGTCTGAATAGCTGTCTTGTGTGGAGAACCTCCCGTTTGACCACCACATCCCTTGCTGGATGCAGCTCTGGAGTTGGCCCTGTGTGTTTTCACTGCGAGGCTTGGTGTGTGTGAGGGTTTTGATTGGGACGGTGCTTTTGGTTCCTGCTGAACTTCCTTCCTCAGGAGAAGGACTGAAGGAACCAGCCCACACATGGGTCTTTGTATGAGGGTTATTAAAATTTTTCTTTCAGGGCTGAGATATCACTGTGATGGGAAATGATGCCTTTAAAGGGGAAGACTGATGGGAATAAAAAAACCACTAAAACCACAGCCAGCACTTTGCCATGGCGGGCAGATGAGAGCCCTGGGGGGGAACATGAGCCCTGAGATGTGGCTTCCAAGAAGGAAGCAGAGCCCTGGTCTGCCAGTGCCACAAGTTCGTGTGAAAAAATAGCTGGCAGTGGTCTCAGAGACCTGTACTTTTAATAGCAAATCTCCTTTGTATGGCTGTAGGAAGCCTGGCGATGTCTGGAATTGCTGCAGCTTGGCTGTGTGATAATAAGGAGCAGCTCTGTGCTTGTGAGCCCAGAGCTCTGGCATTTCTATGCTTGGAGCTTTCATTCCCCTGTGAACTGACACTTCTGCAGAGGGGGTGTCACCAAAGTGGCATTTTCTGTAAAGTACAGGAGGCTGATGTGTAAGAACCACATCAAACCTGCACAGACACATACCATAAAGTGGGCACTCATTTTGTGTGCCATGGGACACTGGTGGGATTTCATGAGCTGCTCTTACAGCAGCCACCACTGTGGGGTCAAGGAGAGGAGCCCATGCCCATGTCCCAGCATGGTTCCCAATGGGAAATCGAATTGCTTGGGATTGTGCAAGGGAGAGAATTTAGCTGTGATGTGCTTCTGCAGAGTTTGGTTTCTCATCAGCCTGGGTGTAGCATCTTGAGCGGAAAATGATGTGGGGAGGCTGCTGGGATTGTGCTGGACCATGCGAGGGGCAGGAGTGTCAGGCAGACGGGGAGAAATGGGCATCTGTCACTCATCTGTGGTGAGTGAAAAAAGTGCAGTTCCAGGAGAGAAGCTCTTCAACAGCATTTAGGGAAATCAGCCTTCTTTGGCTAGCAGAAACTTTCTAGGAAGGTGAAGAAAGTTTATCTGTAAATCTGTTGATTTTATTGGTCTTATATGAAGGATAATTTTATCGCCATGGCATAAGCCCTTTAGGATGGAAAACTCTCTTCCCTGCTTAGTAGGAAGAACAGCGAATGTTTTATAAGCCTCATTTTTTAGGTGGGTTTTCATTGAAAATGAAAACTAATATGAATTTTTCTCAGAAATATTTGTTAAAAGTCTAGCTTTTTTTTTTTTCTTCTTCTTCTTTAGATATAGTAAAAGTGTAGAGAAGATGCAATTTCATCAAGAAGTATCCATTTTTTTCATATAAAGGTTTGTGGAAAGAACTCTTAAGCCTGCTTCAGTGCTGTTCTGTAATAACCTATCCATTTACTTCAGAAGCTTCACTGATTAATTTCATAGTTACACTCATTTCCCTTCTTGGAGAGCCCTATATTTAATTATTTTTAATAACAGGAATATGAATCATATTATTCAATATCTTACTATTACTCTTCATCTTTCCAAGGATGTCGGAAATAGAGAAATTTGTGCTTGGCATTTTGATGTACATGAGGAAAACAAAGTAGATAGAAATTTTCTTCAAGAATGTAAGTGCTGACATAGATTTATTTGTGTGTATTACTTGGAAATTTAACTCAAATTAAAGTAGTGCATGGAGAGCCACATGAAATTAAAGCCATTGCTGCAAATAAATGTGAAAGGAGAATCTGTGTCCCAGAGAACTTGGAGCACCAGACCAAGGGTAGACCTGTAACCCAATGGGATTTGGAGCCAGGTCTCTTGAATTCAGTCTTCCAACCGCAAGACCATCCTTCCCTTCCAAACATGGTGACTTAAAACTTTGGGCCAATTTTTCCTAAGTGTTGAGCATCCACCAGTTCGCAGTAAGGAGAGACAGTCATGCAGTCTCATTAATTTTTTTAAAGGGGGAGGGAAACAGTACACACTGAATATAACTTTCCTGGTAATACTGTGATAATTTCCAGCAGATTTTCTCAGCTACAAGTCAGTGGTTTTTTTGTTAATGATGTACAGCTCTCTGTTGTATTTCTATCCCCTTAGAATCTGCTTTTTTTTTACAGGCTGCTCTCTGATATTGTGCCTTGGGGCAATATCCTGGAGTCAGTCTCAGTGCCCTCCTCCAAGTCACACCACGTAATGACTTGTGAATGAAAGATAATTCAGATCAAGCAAAACAGGAAAGTTCAGTGCAAAAAAACAATAGCACAGTTCTTATCCAGTTCTTTTCATACCATGATCTCCAAGGGATTTGTGAAAGTACCTTTATTTATTTATAGTCGTCAGATAGGGAAACACCCAGAAGGTCCAAAATCACTTAGCAAAACGGGAATGAATTAGAGCTAGGCTGTAGATCTTAAATCTCCTGGCCAATTTCTTTCCATGACTTTTTCTGAAATAATTGTTATCTAACAGAAGTTTACATGGGGTTTTTTGGTGAGATTTTTTTTTTCTGAGTGAACATTGTTGATGTTGATAATTTAGTTTTCCCAGAGAGATGTGTTGAAAGATGGGACTCTTTTTAAACCAGGGCAACGGGACAAATATCTGTCATCGAAGGGATATCATCGGTGGAGTGTCAGAGGTAGGGAGAATGTTTTATACTTTGGGACAGAGTGAAGTATCAGCGTCCCATGGCACACTTCAGCCATAACACATGTCCCAAGTGTATCAAACAGTTCTGCCAAACTGATAAGGCCTGAAAGTTGTCCAGGAAAGCTATTTCATACTACAGATATTGCCTAAGAACATGTTTGCTTCTCATTTATTTACAGGATGTAAATATGACTTCTCTTCTCTGGTCCCTGGTTCTTCAAAGGGAATATGAGAAAAAGGGTGTAAAATATCCTTCCCCCAACCCTGTACTCATTAATTTGCAGAAAATAAAGCATTGCTCCTTACGTCCCTTGTATCTGTTTTGCCTAGTATTTCTGGGGGCTTGGCTGCATGCAGGCCTGAGTGCTTTGCTAGTTCTGACACAGCACAGACTGTTTAAGATAACAAATTGAGGAACTTGAATGTTCATTCTTGCACTTCTGTGTTCTGTAGGATTGTAGAAAATAAAAAGGGTCCTCAGCTGCCTGGATTTCTTCCTTCTCCATGGCCGAAAGAAACTTACACACAGATCATGTATCTGCAGATGCTGCTCTTGAAACTGGTTTTAACTTTTTTTCAGTATCTAGATCATTGCTTTTCTCCCTGTAAGCCCTGTTCAGTCCCATACGAGCTTCTGCTTGGTAGAAAAGGCAGGAAAAGGAGACACTTTTGTCTCAGCTTCTGCAGACATTCTTCATGTTTTCGTCATTGGTAACAGAGAAATGTTGATGTTTTGTTCAACCATGAATATTCATTAGTAGATTCTCCTGATTTTGTGCTTTTGTTTGTCCATGAGCGTGAAAGGAAGACCAGGATTAAACTGACCACTCAAATTTTCTGAGGAAATTGGTAGCAAAAGGGTGAGTCCAGTGTTGGGCTCCCAGGTCTTTAAAGGGGCCTTGCTTTGGAGGATGGGCTGTGGTGGCACAGGGCTTCGTGCATATCTTGTGTAGCATGTGAGGGTTCCGAGTTACGCTGTTATCTCCCTTCCTGTTTTTATCTTTCCTCTACCATCCTTCAGTATTGCATGCTTTGAAATAGTTGTTCTTACATAATCTAAAGAAAGAGAAAAAAATATAAATAAAACGTGATCTTTATTGTCCTTAAGACATCCTGGAGCTCCTGAAAAAGACTGATCTCTGCCAGGGGTCACACCATGCCTTGTGGAGACAGGAAGGAAATGTAATTTTGCATACATAAATAATAGGTAAATGCTCATTTTCATGCTCAACAGGTGATTCATGGGAGTCATGGCCCTGGAAAGTCTGACATGCCCACTCAGCTCATCCGAAAGTTATTGTAAATTGAAAAAAAATAGTGTTAGTAACATGGTGAACATGGTCTAAGGCTTGCAGTGGGATTTTGGATTTTCCTTCCAAATTTTCCAGCATTATATAAACTAACTCAAACTAATTTCAAAAGCAGACTGATGACGAATTCTATGTGGAAATTGGTGTTATGGCAGAGTTGGAAGAAGCTCTGTGAGCATGGTTTGTTTTGCTATTAATTTGTTTACTAATTTTGAGTAAAATTATCAAATTTGGGGTTATGTTGATTTGGCAGGAACTACCTAGAAACAAAAATTGTTGAACAGCTAAAACAACTTGAGGTAGGCAGCCCAGGGCATCTTTCCTATGTAATCAAACCACGTGTCATGAGGAATTTGACCTGGGAGAGCGTATTTTACATCTCTCTTTGGTAGGCTTCCGAGGTCGCATTCTCTGAGCTGGGAGTTGTGCGGAAGTGTCACAGGGAAAGATAGCTTGCTTCAGAATTAATTACAGTGAGATAAGGGTTGTGAAATAGAGCTGTTCGTTTTGGAGCTGTCAGCGTCTCCCTCGTGCTTGTTCGGTGTCGTGTTGCTTTTTGTGGATGCTGGTGGCATTCCCAGTTATTAAATCCACTTTGTCATTCATACCATCCACACAGGGTGTGGGGAAATCTCAGTGTACTCAGTGACGTTGAGATTTGGAATTTCTGTGCCTTAACGTGAATGTTTTCTCCTTTTGGCCTTTTGCTGGAATTGTTTGAGGCCTGATATGTTCTGAATATTATCTGTGAATTTCTCTGAACGATGTGATAAATCCAGCCAGGGTCCCACGAATCAAGAAATGGACACCTGATAGGTCTTGCTGAATTAATCTTTCTGAAGGAGTGAAGTGGAAGAGTTGTTTGACTGAAGTGACTCCTCGATTGCTCCCACATAGGCAGCTGGTTTGGAAGTAGTTACTAAAAGTAATGAGGTTGTGGGATGAACAATACTTCAATCTGACAGGTTTGGAAGTTATATAATTTCAATGGTTTGATGAGTCTGTCACCTATTAACAGTTATTGAGTGGTTTAAAGGAATAATATGCTGGGAAAGTTAAGGGCTAAAAAGATGAAGTTGGTGTCTATTACTGTTTTTATTGTGCAGCCCCATCACCTCAGGCAGGAACCTATCTTCTCCCCTAATGGGACTCACTGTCCCTATGATATTTGGGATTTAATATGTGATGTTTGGTCTGTCTCTGCTTCTGTTTTTTCCGTCAGTTAAACACAATAATATTTGCCTTCTTTTGCAAAATACTTGGAGATTTAAGGGAAAAAAATGAGAGAAAATAAAAATACTATTAATTGTGGTTATTTTTATTCAGTGTTTTATTGATTTAGTGCCATCTTACTGTTAGCGTCAAAGATTCTCAGGGAGGTTTCCTAGAAATTCAGGATCTCCAAGAGAAAGAAAATTCATAGACAATGAAGAAATCAGAAAAAGCAAAAGGCCTCAGAGATTGGATCTCATTAAAGGAGATGATAGAAAAGAGTCTTAGACATCTCTCAAAATGTAAATCATACTTAGAGGACACATCTGAAGCTAATGCAATTAGGCATAATGTGAGATTAATATACTTGTTTCAAATTATCCTATAATCAACCCTTTAACAAAAGCACTCAGTCCAAAACCGGATAAATGATAAAGATGAAGGATGAGAAGGAGAAAGTACTTCAAGTGAGTGAAGAGTAATAATAGTCTTGTTGTGGTTTAATCTTGCTGGCAACTGATCCCCACGCAGTTGTTCTCTCACGCCCTGCAACAGGATGGGGGAGGCAATTGGAAGAGTAAAAGTGGGAAAACTTGCGGATTGAGCTATGTACAATTCCACAGGAAAAAAAAAAGCTCAGCATGTGAGCAAAGCCAAACAAGGAATTCATTCACCACTTTCCAGGGGAGGAACAGCAGATTCTCCACCCCTTACTCCATACCATTTACATCATGCTCAGGTACCACCCTATCCGATACAATCTCTTTAACCACCACCCCCTTCCTGTCTTTTGATATAAAACACAGGTGTCATTTCCCCAGTCTATGGACCACCTGTTTAGAATGTCCGTAGCATTCCCATAAAAAGTGCACAGATGTCCATCAAATATCCATTGAGTTAATTTAGTTCATGTTCATTTTGTGCTCCGTCTGTCATGGTGGTCACTTGGGGTGTTTTGTGTGGAGCTATTGGGCACCAAAGCCAGCTTAGGTCAGGTCACTGCTTCTTGTAGGGCTTCTTCAAGGCTATAGTAATCCCTTTAACAACTCAAATCATGGCTTACAACAATTTAAAGGTATTTCCATTACAACCTGCAACCCTGCTGCCTTTGGGCCAGGGTTTGACATTGTAATGAACTCTTCCTCTTGCTCCTGCTCTGGCTTGCCCTTATCCACACACTGATATCCCTGAGGGTGTATCTGCTCCAAGTGGAACCTTATCTGTGAGCCACAGCCTCTCCCAGGGGTGTACCTGCTGTGGTGCAGGCTTACCCACAGCCACAGTCACCTTGAGGTGCATCTGTTCCCCAGGGGCTGCACCCACGGCACTGACGTAACCAAGATGTTCCTGCTCTGCTGTGGACGCATGCGTGGCCATGGACACTTCGGGGTGTCATGCTCTCGTTTGGGCTCACCCACAGGTCACAGTACAGCGGCACAGGAGCAGCAGTGATGCCCTGGCCATCTGCCAGCCCGGTTGCATCGCTGTTGCTGTTATCAGAACGTTCCCAGGCACAGCAGAGTGAGATGATAACCCACACGGCAGGACAGCACACGAAAAGCAGTCACTAACGAGCACTAGACTTGAACACGCAGTGAGGGAAGCAAGCCCCATGGCAAGCACAGGAGCCTGCCAATTAATTGCTAATCAGTAGTAACAGCTATAAATTCGATCTAGCATGTTTCAATCAAATCTGTTGTTGTCTTGAACCCTTTGAGCCCCGTGTTGGGCATGAGAAAGGAATGTCATGGTTTTTACTAGAAGTATTGCTCTCACTATCCTTAAAAAAAAAAAAAAAAAAAAAAAAAAAGGGGGTTTTTAGAGAAAATGTCATGTACACAC